>JABYPW010002465.1:0-11261 GCA_016880775.1 Phymatotrichopsis omnivora | reverse complement strand
TCTTTTATACCAATCGCCAAGAGCACTGCCTCCCTTCTAGAGCAGTCTCTGTAAAACCTGTTTTGTCCACATGACCCTTTTCCATACGTCATTCAATCTAAACACTGTTCTCATGACCTCCGCAAGGCAGACAGCTAAACATGAGTGACCGTACATGACCGAGTGATAATTCATGATTCATAACGCGAAATTCCAAAGAACATCACTAACACAAGGAGAATATAACAAATAGGAAAGTACATGACCATGGTTCATTACAATAATAAGAGTAAGAAGAATTATTCTTATAGAGTAATAACCTTCCTATACTGAATTCTTTCTATACTGAAGGGTAACTATATATTATCTTACAGTATCTGAAAGTAAAGGATTTCCTATACAGTCTCCTATCTAATCTTAGTACCAGTACTTAGATCCATATCCTAAGAGGATATGCTTCTCCCTTAGTTCACTATTATATAGGCATAGTGTGAACACAAACTTAATTACAAAGACATAGCCATATATATAGGAGTAATCTTACTAAGTGCTATTAGGGTAACCCTTTATACAGCTATTGATGTCATTGATCACATTTGCTTACAAGGACTGAACCAGTGATTAGGCAACCTTTCACAGTCAGGAAAAACTTGCTTATGCTACAAAACCTGCAACTAATCATAAATTTGTGGTATGGAATAGGGTGATTAGGATTTGAACCTACAATATTGTACATTACTATACAATGATAAAAGGATAGCTATACTACTAGACTATCCTCCTCTTCCACATCCCAAGACAAATGCAAAGTGATAGCTTATAGTAGATCTTAATTTCAATGCATAGGAGTATAAAAGACCATAGCAATCCTTGCTAGTAGGGTTTTGAGGTTGTGGTATATTACATTTTTGAAAATATCTAGGCTGCAATGATACATAGTACATGCTTTTTAGTTTCAGCATTTTTGAAAGTTATTACAGTCAATTTGAAAGTCACAGTAAATGTCAAAAATTCTTTCCACATGCTACTCTTAAGGTATTAGAATCTTTATATTAAATAGAAAGATAATATATACTTTTTGTACTGACTAATAGTCTTTTTTACAAGACCATCTTCTGAGGCAGCTTTTAACTCCTTTTCCTATTTTTGGAAGTTAAGTTTTACTGCTTCCTCCTCTTCATAGAGATGTTCATTAAAATCCCCTCTACAAGGTATTTCTTCCTCTATTATTTCTAGGGCTGTAGCAGGTGTAATTATTGCTGGTTTCAAGTTTCAGAACTTTCAATAGTCTTGGTTATACTAATCTTCAATTTTTATTACAGGTAGAGGTAGGTAGAAAGTAATAGATAAATATGGTAATATGTGAGATAGTGATTAGTTATCCTGTACAAAGGTTTCTAGCTCATAGATTGGCTATTTACAAGCCTATTATAGTGTACTCCTTATCACTTAGCATATAATATTGTCTACACCACATCTTTAGCATAAGAAAATCGCAGTTTTTTTTTGAAACTACTACATAAGACTCTTCAATGATGCCTTAAAAGCAATCACTATCTAAAAGGAAAATGCAAACTTGTTCTACTAAGAGGCTAAAATAGATTCTTGGAAAATCAACAACAACAGCAACCTTTAGTAGCACTAAATCTAGAATAGATAGGGATATGAGACTACCTCATAAAAGATATAAACTTCTACATCTGGTAATATACAGTTTTCAAATTCTCATTAAGTTTTATAATTATTTTCTAACTAGTTATTTTATAATACAGGTAAATGCCTTTGTAGCTACTGGTAATAAATATCTATTTCAAGTTTTAGATATAGAAAGTGCTCAGAATACAACATTAGCTTCAAAATTCTCTTGTACTCTTGATTTGATAAATCATATATGTATAACCAAATTCCTAATGTAGTTTATTAATCCTGACATGAGAAATATAATAGATCTACCTTCTACATATAAGAGAGATCCTACCCCACCCTCTATACTTGTTTTAGTTCACTATCAACACAGTCATACTATCACTACTCCTGGTTTGAGTAATGATGCACTTGCTAGTCTAGTTATAACAGTTGCTTTGCATGTTATATCCAATTCACCTAGAAAAGTTATCTAAATTATTAGTCTAGCATCTACACCCTCTAAGCTAACTAGTGATTGAGATTCAGTGCTACTGCTCCTGGATAAGGAAACTAGGATATGGTATTGATAGTAAGGAACTTACCTATCAGGCTACAGATGTTCCTAACCCTCTTGCTATATTATATTCAAGGTGTATAGAGTCTTTAATAGAAGATTATGACTCATCATCATACATCATTGTAAAGGATACTCTAATTCCACTACAATATTAGGGTTAGGTATATAAATTGGCTAAGCCTACCATATGGACAATATTAAAGAAGGACTATTGCAAGTAGAAAAGTAAGTAAAATTGAAAGTCTTGTATGTAAATAAACTAATATTTTTGTTAGTTATTCATAGAAGCATATAAGTCTCTTGACTTATATAATACCTTCTTTATATAGATTTTAGATTTAGTGAAACCTAAAAAACCTACCTAGACAACAATAATCATAGCCTTACACCATCACAAGAAAGTAAAGGATGAGGAATATATGATAAATACTAAGGAAGAATTTAGGATTAAGTTTAAATAAGTATTTATATATAGGAAAGGGTCTTGTCATAAAGTAATAAGTAATAGTATTGATGTAGCAAGATTTTATAGAAAATTAAAAGGAATTAAGGCTTTCTAGGACTTTGATAATGTTGATAATGAAGGGGTGGAGGATTGTATATATTAGTCAAAATATTTACAATGTTATCATAGACTATTGCTTCAACTTAACCTGATATAAGGAAAGTTTAGTTAAAGTTTTGGGGGGAAAAAAAAGCTAATTATATTTTAATGTCTGCTGATATAATATTATTAAAGTACTTATTAATTATTAATATAGTAGTAATATTTTTTAATATATTTTAATGGGGCTCCTTTATGACTTTTGGAGTTGACACAATTAAAATATATATTATTACAAATATAAAACTATCTATATTTAGAAGGAAATAATATAATTAATTAAGAACTATTATTAACTTAATGGTGAAATGATATTATAGATAGACTTAAATGTTGTCTTAATCCTAATTTTTTACATTATATATTTTGTTAATATTTTGAGTTTTCTATACTATATTTCTACTTCCTAACATTTTCCCTCTAGTTCCACCTTATCAGATTCATCTTCTATTAACCTTAAAGCTACTCCAACTTTCTACCTGATATTGATTTTCTACTTATTTATCTGCACCCTTTATATTCCAGTGTTAAATGTAAGCCATTATATTTTCCTATCGTACTCCTCCCACTCATCCATCCACTTTTTCTTTACTACCTTATACCTTCTATTATATTCATGATATTTCATTCTTTGATAAATATGAAGTGGAACTTTTCGGCATCGGTCTTTTGGTGGAGGTGGAGATGACCGTTCAAATCCCCGCACCTGCAAGGATCTTGCAGCAGCATTTAGCCTTTGCCTTTTCACCTTTGAATATGACATCCTAAGCTAAAGTTCAGTATGTTGGCCTGTTTTTTTTTTAATCTTTCTAGTGAATATATATACTTACTCTCAATTTCGAAATGTTTTTCATTATTTTACAAGCAATAGAAATGGAAATGACGATAAAAAATCTGTCTCCAATCATGTGACATTCCCCGGGAGACTTTTTTGCATTTTGCCAAGAAATGCCAAGACATACCCTTGTTATAGGATTTTGATTTCCTATCGGTCACTATTGTATCGACAGGGCGTGCACACTCAATTAAGAGCAAAGACGTAGTCGTATACATAGGAGCGTCAGGACACATACCCTTGTTATAAGTGGCCCCCACCATGCCCTTTTTTTTTGTGGGGGAGGGGTTAGGGGTGGAAAAAAAAAGTTTCAATTCATGTTTGTTTCATATTGTTTCGTTTATTTCATATAAGAATATATTAGCTATAAGAATAGCCCCAGTCGGTCCCAACCTCTTTCTTATAGAGAGAGTGTACTGTATTGCGTTCTAAAAATAGTCGCCAATGACGCACCACAATTATATGAAGCAACGGCCATTCTTTCCATGTTTTTTTATAGGTAATCACTCGTACATTGGAGACCTTCCCGTCGCTCCAAAGAACCAGTTTGGAAGGGTTGATAGGGGTGTTTAGAACAGGTAAGACATCGAAGACCCACTTTTGTGCATTCCAACTTGGTAATCTGGAGGAGGAAGGGGGGGCGTCTTCCAACTTTCTACTTTGTATAGAAATAGTGCACAGGCTAACCGAAAATGTGTAAACGTATGCCGTGTAATGAAGTCTAGGACGCGTGAAGTATGGCGCCGACGAGATTCATTGGCTTGACAAAATGCAGGTGCACCGACATTCACCTCAGTCTAAACTGGCAGTTTGGAAAAAAACCGAATGCCACGAAATAGAAGATCTTCCAAACGCTTTGTGCCTTCGATTCCAGAGTACTACTTCGAAGCGACGGGAAGGTCTTCATTAGTGGATTTCGTAGCAACGGAAGCTTCCGGTTATTTCCCTTGAAATGGATAAATTAATAATAAATTCAATATACATGTACTCTGAAACATAACGTCCACGTCTCGTTTATTCTTGAAACATTCTGTAGTTTCCATTACTCAACGAGCAAGGAATCTGACGTGGACATGGCCCGCGAATATATGTAATCGGTCATTGCAAAGGGTATACCACACCGCGATCCCTTATCCAGGATACCGGAAGCAATTTCTTCTAACATCCACCTTCGCTAACTGTGCGCTTCGAAAAGAGGCATGTAATGCTTGTATTTCCTCGTGGAATGATCAGAGTTGTAAGCGAACTTAGTGCTATCCTCGTATAGGTTACCACTAGTGGAGCGGCATGAAGTAAATAGAGTTAATTCTGGGATGTTGGAACTAGAACAGCAGTACACCGCACAGGATTGTTAGTTATAAGTTGAGAACCCTTGTGGCTCCTTTATTACTTGCGCTCGAGGATAGCCTCCTTATTTTACGGCCCGCTGTTGACAATTCATAACTACAATCGCTCTAGATATCAAGTCACCGAGAAAAAGGAAGTGTATAAAGACTACGAATTCTTCCGCCCAAAAGCTATCGTTTATACCCATACTACGTATCCCACCGTTCAAAGAAACGCTCACCAACTACCTTCACCATGTATTCCAAGCAAATCCTCTCTCTCCTATCCATAACCTCCCTTTGCCTCGTCTCCGCCGATTCCTGGGGTCCCTCGTGGTCTCTTGGCCCAACAAACTCAAAAATCATCCTCATGGAAACTACTATTCTCCCTGGCGACCCGCCTAGTGATGCCCGCGACATGCTCACTATCTGGCCTGGAATATCTACCTCGGGAAGTGGAGACTTGATCCAATCGACCCTGGAGCAATGGACAGACAACTCGTGGTGCGGCGCGACGTCGGATCAGTGGTGTGTGCGTGCCTCGCTCTTCAATGGCTCAGGGCAATTCGATGGCGTCGGCAAGCCGGTTTCGGGAGATCAGCAAATCACGATATCGTATATCCGCAGCGACGACGGGTCGACGTGGACACAGACCGTGACGGACACGGCCACTGGGGAGGTGCTTTCGACGTTCGTGTCTAATTCCGGTGATATGAAGGGGTATGCAGTCCTGTTTTTGGTTCCGGCTATATATATATCTGGCACTTTCAGTGATGCTAATGATACCGTCGTCGAATAGATTCGGAACCGCCGTAGAATGTAATGACGAGTGTGTTGGCACAACTTCGACCTCGTATTATACCAACACTAGGATTGTGCTTGAGGCCGAAGACCCGACATTCTCGGATACCGCGAGCGCCGCGAGCGGGGCTACGGCGGAGGGGCTGCAGACTAGCGATGAGGGGAAGACTTGGACTGTCACAAAAATTACGATCCCACCGATGGTGTAAGGGTTTATGATTTGGGCTAGGTTTCAGACCTTTTTCTGCATTATTCCGTAGGGGAGGCATAGAAGAGTTGAACCGGTTGCTGTGGTGGATATGTTGTGTATGATCCCTGGAGCTGGTGGATCCAGGATTGACGTAGAATTTTATGAAAATATGAATGTTGGCTGTTATTCGAAAAAAAAAGTTTTATTTCGTGGAATATTGAAAAATTAGTCGGAATTCCTGAGTTATCTAAACACTGACTGCTTAGAAGTGCTTACTCACCTTGAATGGATGGGAGGAAGAAGTATTAGTAATCTAATTCCGCTGTATTAGTAATCTTTCTTTTGACTCATGAGTCTTGTTGTGGTGCACGTGTTACATGTACATGTACGTTACAATACTCTACATGATTTAAGGTCAGCTCTTCGGAAGCACAAATTCTCACTCGAGATGACTGAACCTCCTCCAAGCCGCAAAACTTTAGCCGGGTTGGCTCCACCCCCTGCTTCTAAGACGGCGAAGCTTTAGCCACACTAAGCCATTCCATGAAATTTTATCTGCGCAAATTTTGGAACGTGGTATTGCTACCGCAACAGTCCAACATCCACATATATCAAGCAACTGCTGATAACTTCCGTTATCGAAGAAAATCGCTTGTCGCATTTTATTTTAGCTAGTGTTGGATTGAAATAAGAGTATAAGAATGCTTCGTGATGAAATCCCCAATGAGTCCTTTAAATATTCCAAAAATCGCCCAACTTTTCTTCAATTGACCTGCCGGTGTCGCCAGCGGATGTTAGAAGTAGGTGTGCTGCACTCCATATTTCTAAGGTTGTGAGTAATGATAAACCTATTTCTAACATCGAATGGATCAGTATTAATACTTCTATATCAATGACAAAAAAGAAATGGAAAATATGGCTTACCCGTTATGCATACCGCTTGATATGCTACTCGATAAGTGTACCACTTAAGACGTGAGGAACTGGAGTTTTAAAGTAGGTGTTCGATGCAAGCTTATTCAGCTGCAGATCACTTCCGTAGATGGTAATTATGGACAGTCCAATACAATCGTCCCTGAGATTGTTTAGGGGCGCATATGGACCCTCTGGCCGAATCGGATGTAGCGTGCCTAGAGTCCAGAGAATAGCCGGGTTAATGGTATATATATATATATATAAAAGAGCATTGCTTAGCCTGAATAGTTTCCCTGGATATATAAACGAACTCTAAATGGTGCTCACACTTGTGCGAGTGATGTTTCATGAGCAGCATCCTCTGGCGAACGTCGACAAACCCAAAAAATGCTTTCAAAGTTTGCTTTATAATGCTCTAGAATCTAAAGAAAAAAAAAAAAAAAAAAGACACATCCTTCGAGATATAATGACAGCTCTTAACACAGGAAACAAAAAAACAAAACAGCAAAATAATGAAAGCGCAAAGCTACCAGAGTTTAGCTCACGAGACCGGCTGCGCCTCTTTAAATGCAAAATATCAATACCTCAAGAGCGAACCCACAAAGAACTAACTATCGTCTTCTACTAGCCCATATTCTACCGTAACCTTGTCCTCGGCCCTTGGAGATCCTAAACCGTACTTCCTTCGCCAGTTCCCATATTTTCCATTGCGCGAACAACCCCGCTAAAAGGACATACGCCTTCGGTACTGCCATCCTCATCTTCTTTATCGCTTCCTTCCTTCCCAATAATCTTTTTCCCATGCAGCATTCCCTCCGCTTCGATAGCGACTTCCACCTTTTCCGCCTGATATTCTTCTCCGTCCCTAACGTACCATTTTGCGAACAAGTCGTTTTGAATCCAGAGGACCTTTCCAAGAGCTTTTGTGATTGCGATCTTCTGCTCCAGTTTTAATCGTGGGTGTGAGAGAACGGCTTCGACAACGACATCCTGGATGAAGCCGAGCAGGACGCCGATGTGGACGTATTCGACGTGAAGGGGATGTTTCCTTCCTTGCCCCTATCCATTCGCGTGATTTGTAAATTTCTGGCCTTAGGATAAATGGGAAGAGAGGGATAGTACGTACAACGTGCATCATTCCAACTTTATCTAGATACTCCCAAAATTCCAGCTTGCTCGGATCGGAGCAAAGTTTGTTGAGGTAGCCTCGGAGAAACATTTTCCGGTATTTTATTTGCGGTGAATCCTCCTCGGGTATGGCATCCAGGGGCCCTTCGTAAGAGGTTGAGCGTGTGGCGAAGGCTCTTGCAGTGATGTCGTATGATAAGAGCTTCTTGTACACAATGTTCACAACCGCCGGGATGAGAGCTTTGATATATTTTGAGCCAAGGAGAAGAGCAGCTTGGTCATCTGAATCGATGGAAAAGAATCTTGTTAGCTATACAGGAGCCTTGTCACCAAATTCCAGCGTGCACGGTGAGGGGCAGGGAATATACCTGCATTGAAGTCCAAGAAGGAGTGAAGATATTGCACTCTCGCCTCAAGGTTCGTATACAATTCCTTCCGGTCAATGTGTTGCATGTTCCGCTTCGCAGCCATGATTTGATTTTCGATGGTTGGAGGTTCGTGAGCGTAGCAGGAAGCAACAGTTTCGGTCGAGGATTGATATCCCTTAACAGAGTTCACGGAGGAAACTGACAGCGGAGGAGACGACTTCTTTACCGATATCGTGTGAGCGAGCCCAAAGACGTTGCGGGAAGTAGAGGGATTCGAAACAGAACCGCGAGGTGTTGAGGATTTCTCAGGTACAGACATGTTCGGTGACTCTTATACAGACGAGCTCGCAAACACGGGAGCGGGGAAACCAGGAAATTTGAAACTACGACAAAGCCGCTACTGGATCTTCGTCCGCGAATCTGGAGATGGGCAGGATAACTCGTCGTAGCGTGAATGCGAAATGGTATGACGGCAAACGTAATAGGGAAATCCGCGAATGAGCGCAAGGGGAAAACCAAGAAACGAAAAGAAAACGGGGCAAGACTGTCAGAGAATATATCACGCCCTCATCGGTGGGCCCTGAACGTTTGCATCTGAAGCCCTCCATATTCCGCTTTCGAGTGTGGCTGACGGAAGCGGTGGTGCGTTCGGTGGTGTTGGGACATCGCCTGATGGCCTGATACTGCAGCAATAGTTGGGGTCAGCCAACGCGATGAGGCGATTTTTCTGTTGCGGCTCAGCGCTAAGGGAAAAAAACACCCGATTGTCACCCGGTGAAAATCCGCGACCTTGTAGTATGCAAGAAATAATCCGACTCTCTCAGCGACAGATGCTCAATTTGCGAACTGGTGCGCGTGCGAATAGAGGTCGGTTTACACGCGCCCCCGTTGACACCGCCTCCCTTATCACCGAAACCAGAGGCCTCGCGAACCTCCGTGCCTTCGATAAGATAAACTCAGAGTTGTATTTCGCCGGATGATTAATTTGGCCGTTTTTTTTTTTTTTTTTTTTTTTTTTTTTTTAGGATTTCTTGCTTACGTATGCTGCTTTGATGATGTCTCATTTGACTCCAGTTATTAACACCCCAAACAAACCGCGTCTTCCGAAACAGCAGACTGAACTTTAAACCCTAGGAATTGAACATCACGAAAAAAGAAAAAAAAGGAAAAAAAGAAGATAAGAAGATAAGAAAAAGACGTTGGGATAGAAAATACATAAATAAATTTTCACCACGACGACCCCAGATTTGGGGTAAGAATGCACATGTGGTCCTCGACGACTATCGGGAACGAACGATGCTTAAAGCTCGGTGAGCCTGGATAGCTGCTTCCCAGAGCCTAAATCCAAGTGTCATTTAGCATTTCAGCGTACCGGTACCGAGATGTACTTCCTCGATCTTTGGTCCTTCCATACCTAATCCCTACCATTCTCATCGCCTGCACACTACCGTCAGTGAAGCCGTAACCCCGCAGGCCAGGTAAGCAAACCCAACCTTACTTCGGCCCTGCCACAACACAGAAAAGCGCTGCCTCGCCAAGCTCAAACCCTCGAAAACCTTATCCCAATAAAGTAACACAAATTCTTGACGTTGACTTCACAAGGCGTGTGGCAGAAAACGCTCCGATCTCGGAAGACATCGAGCTCCCATGTTGAAGCCAAGAGGCTTTGCACATACTCGTCTCCGTCCGGGCAGGATACATCCTGAGCTTCCCACGTATTTACCTGATAATTATGTATCTTGAAGCTTCAATGGCTCCATGCCAATATTCGCCACCATGGAATATCGTTCACGTGATTGCGATGACTCCAGTCCGCGATTGCTCGTGGGTATGCTCATTGCTCTATCAGCATGAAGTATTGCTTTGCCATGCATCCACGATGTGTGTGAATACTGCAATAGTGCGATGCAAGGATTTTCGAGAGAGATTGGGGTGAAAAACGCAGGACTAAAGGTTAATTATTAGAGCGGTATCTCAAACACAAAAACGACGGAGTACCGAAAAGAAGCAAAGCCCACCAAGCTAGTTATATTCTCCAATTGTTCTCCTTGCAACCAATCCCCAGTCCCGCAATAATCCATGAGTCAGGTGGGAAAAAAAGGCCGCAAAGTTTTCCAGCACTAGAAACCCATTCGTTTACCCTAAGCTTCAGTTTCACAAGACCCGCGTGTGCCCCGCCGGCGATACATGGCGTGAATTGCCGCCAGGGATCCAAACTAATGTAAGTCGCCATATCATACGTCATCCTGCTGCGTTGTCTACTAGTTCCACCACAAATAGTCCCCCCCTTGCGGGCTCCCCAACCTATTCTCGAACAAAAAAAAAAAAAAAAAAAAAAAAAAGCAGAACATTTCGTGGATCCTTCCATGCATCAAAAGCGCAATTGTAAATAAAGATCCACCTCAATATAAAAAAAGGGCATCGAACATCGTTTCGGGGGCATTCCAGTTCCTTCTTCGACATACATGGGATGGACAATCCCGAGTCCTTGACTCCATTCGGGTGGCTGGATGGCGCCCCACATTAGCTTGGTGGTGCGGAAAACAAAAAATGCCAAGAAGACTTGACAACTCATGGAACATGAAACAAAGGACCACAAAAGAAGAAAAACATCGCATCCGAGGCGGGAAGTGGAGAGTCACGGATTGGACCCTTGCGGCTCCGCGAGCGGGAACAGAGCTAGTGGGGGGTCAGGACTTGAAAGGGGTTTAGCTTCGATTTCGACACCTCGGGGCCTGGCCCTAATACATGTATGTTAACTAAATATGTTAAAATCATTGCTACATATGCAGTGGACATAGGAAGCTTACTACAAAATGTATAAGAACATGTACAAGTACAACTCTACTGTAACTTCAATCCCGCGGGGTAAAAAAAAAAAAAAAAAAAAAAAAAAAAAAAAAAAAAAAACAA
>JABYPW010002464.1:0-11265 GCA_016880775.1 Phymatotrichopsis omnivora | reverse complement strand
CGAAAAAAAAAAAAAAAAAAAAAAAAAAAGCAATATAATAATCACGGAGATGTAAAAGGAAAAAGAAAACTCCTATAACCCAGAAACACAAGAATGAAAATAAAAGGAAAATAAACCCGACCGCATGATTATCCCTGTGATCCTCTTCTCTTCTTGCTCGGATCCCCGCCGTCCACATGCGGAATATTCGTATGCGGTGGCGGAAACAGATACGCTGAAAGTCCAGGCTCGCTCCTTGCTCTCTCCATCTCCACTCCGCCCATTGTCCGTGGTGTAGCACGCGGAGTGCTTAATCCGCCCAAACGCGTTGGCTGCATATAGTGAGCGGGATAATAAACCGGATAACCTTGACTTATCCCCAGACCCTGAAGGCCCTCAACCAACCCATCTTGCCCCGGCACACGTCCGGATGTAAAGAATCTATCACTCTGCGAGTGCACGTCTGGCGTAATCGGCGCAAAATTGAAAGAGGGAATTGGGGGGCTGACGATGCCGAGTCCGGTAGGGACAGGAGTGTCTTGAGATGTGTCAGTCCAGGTTCCATCTTCGTTGATGTGGGAATAGAGACTAGAGCGGCGGAGATCTCGGCACCAGTCTTGGTTATCGTCCACTTGGGTTAGTGGCGGACTGTTGAATGGGCTGTTAACTACCGTTGGAGAATCTCGCCAGGCGTTGTCGGAGACATTACGCGTCATTGGTTCTGAAGAAGGAGTTGCGGAATTGAGATATGGGGAGGGTTGTTGGTATGTTCCGCTGTAGTTGGAGTTGGATCTGGATCTTCTGTAGGAAGGGCTATCGGGACATATGTGTGATCCGGCACCGGAACCGCTGCCGCCGGAGACCTGACGGGACATGGCATGAGGAGATGCCCCAAGGCCATATGGAGATGCAGATCGAGAGGATGCTGCCCGCGGGTGTGCAATCCCGGATCCTCCAAAGTGACTGTGGGTTGAAGCGTGCATGCCGTGGGGACCGAGCGGGGTGGAAACTCCGGGAGAGAAAGGCGTTGCAAATTCCTTTATGGGCTCGGAATACGCTATTGAAGGTGGCCTATACCGACCCCTCGGAGCCACGATAGATCGCGCAATAGGTGTATTTGCCATATCCATCGGCGGAACATACCCTGGATCAAACATAGAAGCGCTGCGGACGGTATCAAGCCAAGCCAAATCATAATGATTGTCTTGGTGGTAGGATTGTTCATCCAGAGAATGATCGTGGTGGCTGGCGGTGGAGTCATATGGAGGATATTCTGCAATGTGCGGCTGATAGATTTTAAAATCGGCGGAACCGTTTCCTACCCTTTCGAAATCGTATGAAGTATTTGGAGGGACAGAGCCACTACGGTATTGATGCCGATACATTTCCGGTCCGGGTTGAGGAAACGTTTGTTGTACAGGTTGAGGAGAGATGTCGCCGATATCGCGATGAATCTCACTTCGCAGTGGTGATCTACCTCTTGAAAAAGCTGGTTGTGGGCCTTTGTAATCGACAGGAGAAGAAGTAGCGTCAGCTGCGAGTTGAAGACCTGTCCCCGATACATCCGAAGCATTATTTGCTGACTGGTAAGAGGTTTTCTGGGAGCTATGCGGTGAAAGAGTATAGTTGGGAGAGTGGGGGCGTTTGACAGGTGTAGTTGAACGTCGCTTCTTTTCGGTTGACTTGGTCTGGCGAGAGGCTAAAGAATTACCAACAAAGGCCTCGAGAGACTTTTTACTTGTGATTGAAGAACTCGCACTGAAGGGCTTTGGCGAATTGGTACCACTGATTCCGGAGCGAGCGCTACCATATACAACCTCAGTATAAACATACACAGTGTAGCCTGGTGGCTTGATGAGTTCAATAGGTATTTGGTCGTACCTTCGATGCTTCTCAACCCTTGGAAAACGCCGAAACTTCCACCTCGGACGACGTGCAAATACTGTGATTGGTCTTCGAGCTCGATTCTGATTGATATCCGAATCACGGGACGTATCTTCGAGGGAAGACTTTCCCTTTTCCTTGGCCATTACAGGCTTAGGTGTAGGAGGAGATGCTTCTCCCCGATTTAATTTGGTGAGTGACTCGGATCTTTCAGGGTTGTGATCGTCAATATTAATCCAAGCTGATGTGTGACTGGAAGGGGTATCTGGCGCGCTTTCCAAGCTTGGGCTGGCGAACATTGATTTCCTCAGATTAGGATCCGTATTGGAACCGCCATTCTCGCTAATCGCTTCCCTGATTATTTCGAGGCTTTCTTTCACATACACGGCCGATGGACTTTTGTATTTGTTGGCAAATTCGAGAAGCCTCTCACCATGCACTTCATATCTGCGATAATCCGAAACCAGAAATTCGGCATCCTTCCTCCCAAGATTCACCTTGTCGAACGAACCGCCAAACACATCTATCGCAAACTGCAACCACTTTTCGAGCTCTCCTGGTCGTTTGCTCATTCGCGTTATACAGCTGGCTTGAATGACGCTGTGAAACATTAATGTATCGACCTGGAGTTGCCCAGGCTGCTGTCCATCTTCCACTGGAGTTCTATCGAGCAGAGAATATGTTATCAAATTGGCAATGGTATTATTGAAGTCTCGTCTTCCATCTATCTTTGCAAGAAGTTCAACTTCTCGCCTGACTCGCTTGATACCCCACAGCAGCATTTGAACAGGTATTTCCCGATGGATGAAAGCTAAAATCCTCAAGAGATTGTAAGCTTCTGGATGATGTTCTTCGACCCGATTTAAAATCATGTCCACTGGCTCCAGATCGAAAGGGGCTCTTTTGTATGTTTTCAAGTATTCGGATATTGGCATCTTGCTGCTTTTGATATAGCTACCAGCGGAATGTATTGCGAGAGGTAGATTTCCCAGGGCCTTGACCAATTTTTCTGCCGCCTTTTGTTCCTTTTCGGTGATGTGTTTTTTCTGAGCGTAATAAAGTAACATCCGAACTGCTTCTTCATCTTTCATCTTTCCGAGCTCCAGGCGTTCCGGACTTCCGATACGTGCTGCCCCTGCAAGTGAAGAGTTTAGCGTTGTTATGATGATGCTTCCCCTCTTCCCCTTCGGGACATATTTCGAGAGTATTTGTCGATCTTTCTCGGATATAATGTCGACCCCGTCCAAAACTAACAACCATTTCTCATTGTGTTCGAACCAATCCGCTACCGGTTTGATGTTGGAGAAGTCCTCAGATATGGAAGAACTCGAGGCCGAAAGATCTTCATTCCTTTGCACCGGCAGATGCAGGTCCTCCGCTATTTTGCAGTAACCAAGGTCCAATGCTGTCTTGATGTTTGCTGGCTTGCAGTCGATCCAAAATCTGCCTCCGGGGAACTCTGACTCTCGGGTGAAAAAGTATTGCCGTGCTAAATGTGTTTTGCCACCGCCGGTGACACTGGTGATGCAAATGACTCTTTTCTTGGGGTCGTGTAAGATTTTGTGCATTGCATCCATCTCGAATTTTCGGCCTTCGAAGTAATCATTCTCTCGCAAAGATAGTGTTTTAACCAAAGGTGGGACTTTCTGATATGGTATTTCTGTTTCATCATTAGCCAAGAGAAAGAAAAGAAGTCATATTAGGGAAAACCAAAGCCGATATGTGCGTTGCTCCGGTCCGGTTATCTTTATGGCTTGCATGAAGAAATAGGAAAATGTAGTGTACGTACGGACAATGCTTGCTGGTCTACTAGCCTCTCCTACAGATTCGATTTCGTCTGGATGTAAGGGACTTCCTCTACCTCCTCCGATGCGCAAGGCTGGGTCGTTGCCAGGTACGGCAATGGAAGGATTTTGTTCATAGTGTTCTCCCTCTGTAAAACTCATTAGAATCCAAATTATATTCCCAAACATCATCTCTCATACTCATCACTAAACCATCGAGTCAGCAAGTTTACGTACCGAGGCCACTCTTAATTTGCAGGATATATTCCTCGCGCTGCTCCAATTGGGCGACTTCCTCACGCCTCTTTTCTTGCCTCCATCTAAGCGCCGTCCAGAGTGGTGCTGTGGAGACAAAGTCGGTGATCACCCCTCGAAAAGTGTCCCATCCAGGCGAATCTGCATCGTAAAATTTGCACATCTTGCTATGGTTTGCGTGGATAGCGGCTTGACCGACGTTAGGAAGGCCCATTGGAACAGCAGAACTACGTTCGACAACCTGCATATTTGTTAGAGGGGAGATCAGAAATTTATTGGTCGAAATAGAGTGCGTACCATCTCGAAACCCACTCCCGTAATGTCGGTTTTCAATTCCTCATAGAAGAAGAATAGTCTGAAGTCGCTAGATATCCCAAGGAAATTGTCGGTTATGTTTAAGAGAGTTTCGGAATTTGCTTCCAGGGCTTTTATCAACTTGCTATTCGATTCAATCCATTTCTTTGGCACTGTCATTCGGATAAGCTTTTCCGCCGTCTTTCCCCATTTGGCCAGTTCAGAGCCGGCATGTGGTGTTCCCATAAATATTATGCCGTGCGTAGAGACTTTGATGGACCGAAACTGGCTGTTATGCGAGAGATTACAACCAGCGGAGTAAATAAGTGCCTGGAAAAATATCAGAGTAATTTAGTGTTTCTATACCCAGAAAATATCGTTCACTCAAGACATACTCTTTTGACCACTATGCCTCCCAAGCTATGGCAGATGAATATAATAGGTCGCTTATTTTCTTTCGGGCGCTGTTGAAAATTGCATGAGCATGCGATCGGAATCTAGCTGCACATCATGGGGAATCTTACCTTTCTGAAATAATGTAATGTTGTTACCAACGACTTAGCATGATCTAATATCGTGTTTGTAGAGGCGGGTCCTTTGTCGAAGAGCTTCGCCGGGTCCGAATCGTATCCATAACTCAAGATTCGCGCATTCGGAACTTCTTTGGGAAGAAGCTCCTTCAGCCATTCGACGTCTTTTTTGCCACGGTTCTCCTCCCCTAGGGCCGTCCACGTCCTATATGGATGGCCTCCAAGTCCGTGAACGGCGACGATACTACCGTGTCCAGTCAGTTAACGAGTCGAAAACTTTTGAAATGAAACCGGCTATTTTAGTGACCGATATTCGGGGCGATGCATACTCTACTTCGGGGTTCACGCCAGGTACCAGCACTTTAACTCCTACGATGGTTTCCTGAGGTGGTAGTATTGGCTGTATTTTTTTGAGTTTGCGGGATAAATGAGTTAAGAGAAATATGGTGGTGCGCTTTTTGGAAGGGAAGCTTACCATATTTGCTCGGTGCTTATTTTCTGAGGTGAGAGAGGGACCAAAGCAATACCAAGATGAAGTGCGGGCGGCGAGGGCGGGGGTTGTTTTTCCTTATATACACCTACGACGATCCAAAAAAAAAAAAAAAAAAAAAATACACCTGAAGACCTGCGAGCCGGACCCCGAACATCATCAGCCCCTCAGTTCCGTCTGTTCGCAGGGCACTGAGCACTCGTCGGCATACCCTTAATCGCTTCACTGCCTTGCAGGAAACTCATCACGTTTCGACAGGGATCGCACCGCGCATTGCGATAAATTGACTGCGCGTGACAATCTGCACTTTGCCCTCCTCCGGCCTCGACGACCTGATGAGGACGACTACCCCGTGTATCCAGAGTATCGCGCACAAGATATCTACAACTAGTCTCTCCGCGGGCCGTTATTTGGATTCGGGACACCCAAGACACTCCAAAGGATAGCATGGCAAACCAGATGCTCGTGTTTGCCATCGGGGAATTTTCGGAGAACTGTCCTCCAGTCTTGGAAAGTATCTCCTGGTATATATGGCAATATCAAGAATTCTCGTTAGGCAACCAGCGTTTGCGAAAATCCGGCGGCTGATGTAGTGTACGGATATTAAGGCCGGCGATCAAAGTGGGCGCTCTAAAATCGCACCGGCTTTACCCTACCTCTGACACTGCGACGAAATAGCCAGCTTCACGAATAGGTGACGGCGAAGTGCATTACATGTAGGCCTCGCATCTACCAGTTCCCTGAAAGTGCCAAACCCATACGTTTGGATCAGTTTCGCGACAGTTGGAATAAATAAGCGAAATATCTGACTTCAAGCCGGTGGATGCAGTTAGCCCAAGCCCCTTACATGTAACGTTAATCGGTATTCTTGTAATCTGAGGTAGCCTTGCCCAAAGTTTCTCGAGGCTCAAGAAGTCTCAAAATTTTAGTCGGCGACCCAATAGGTCTTACTTCTACATAAGGGGTCTCATCCGCATAGAGATTTCTACTTGCCTCTACAGAAATAATGTGGCAGGAAAAGGAAGTGTATACCGCATGTAAGATGGAATCCATTCCAGCAACCGTGGCCCAATAGCACCGAAATGGTTGGAAAACCTACGGCAACAGTTTTGGTGTGGTTTTTATAGTATATACTTATTGCGGGATTGTTTTTGGCAAAAGCCCTTTTCCGCCATAGTAGTGTTCTACAGTTCGAGAAATATCCTCTCGTAGAGCCGTAAGGTATCCCTGCTTGATTTCCTTGCTCTCTGTATGTTCGGAGTGGCGGAGTGTTTTGATTTCGGATGTCTGGCTATGTATAGAGTTCTGGCAAGTCCATTTGACGCTTCCATATCATATGCATTTGGTGGGGAAAAAAATTAATAATACATGTATAAAAAAAAAAAATCAAAAAAAAAAAAAAAAATCCACGCAGCCACATGTAAAATGCATCCATTTCTATATGGTGGTGTGGGCGTGTGACGTTTAACGTGGAAACACACCTTGTGGGCGCTACGTAAGGTATCACAAGCATGTTTGACTGAACTCGAGTTATTATGAGCTTGGCATGTCATGGAGCTGCGTATGACTGATGACGACGGTAGGGAAGGCTCTCGGATAAATATTCTGAGGGATTCCGAGCAGCAGGGCTGCAGTGTTTCGGCGATTTTTGGGGCGGTGAGGTGGACTATGATTGGGGATTGAAGGGGCTGGGTGGGTATGGCTTACTGTTTTGACAGACATCTTTCTGCCTATTTACAAAGCTTGAGGTTTCTATCCTATTTCCGCCTGTTTATATATATTTTTCTTTCTTCTGCTGCTACGCTTTCTCCCCCGGAGTAATGTATTATATTTAAAGTAAAATTCCCACTTACTAATAGACACGGACCAAAAATCGCATAAGGATGGAATACCCACCTATGCCTTAACTCGTCCCATCAGCATATATACCCACACTTTTAGAATTAATTAGAGGCTTTCCGAATCAACACAGCCCTTTGACGTCCTCGAAAACGAGAGATTCAAGTCGAGTGATTTGACATGAACGCACCCTTTTCCCAAGGCGTTCTTCCTCGGAACAGTTATTGGAGATATTGATTTGCCGACCGTGGCTCTGACGCTATATCAAGATATTGCAGAACTATTCCGGGAAATAATAACAATCTCGGGAGGATGCATGTGAGGTTAGTGACTATGTTAATTTCGTTTCCACTCAGAACTCGCGACGCCAAAAGGAATGCTATCATTGCTATGCGCGCACCAACATTGAGGGTGGTGTCGTAGTTTAAACAGTCATGGTCATTGCAGTCACAGTTTTGCAACAGCCTCAATCTTCGATTCAAGGAGCGCTTGAGTCAATTGCCGTATATCTTTACACTCTCAACCGTACACTCGGAAATGTACAGCACAATAATACTGTACACCAACTTTTTCGGACTATATTACTACGTACGTAGTTTATTCATCTCTACGTATTATCACCACCTCTCCGCATCCGAATCCCCTAGTTCGCATTCCCAGCCAAGTCTAAGCCACATCCGCCACTAATCCCTACGTCATTGCAATCCCCTACCGCTCCCTGTTCAAAAAGCTAAAAATAGTTGTATACCGAGAGCTTGCCCACGATATATAAATAATTTTTTCACGTGAATATATAACGCAAAAAAGATAGAAATAATGGGAGTCCCCGATCTCCACATTTGGATCTGAATTCCTCGCATTCCAACACCTATTGCCGACAAAGCCCTATAACTCGCAAACACACCATTCCTAGATAAGCCTTTGCTTAAACACCGACTTCAATACATCTCCGTACCTCTTCCGAATGACCTTTCGCCCTTTGTAACAGTTAGTCTAAATCGATGCAGAAAAGATTAATATGGGCCCTGCACTGAGGATGGCACGCAAAGTCCGCCAAGATATGCTAAACGGCCTTTTTAAAGGTTGTTCAAATTATTATTTTTCCCCATTCAATTTTCCCATACTTTTTTCTACTTTTTCCTCATAGTGGGCATTCTAAGGATGTGTCGATTCTTGTCGGCACCTATGTAAGGTTTAAAAGGCGTTTTCTACAGTTAATTTATCCTTCATAATCCTTGCTCTGATAGATCTTTCTAGTTGTATATGTACGACATGTAGTACATGTACTAGTACATGTACTAGTACAAGCTGCATGCCGCTAGCATTTGGCGAAGTCATAGATAATCAGTCGATCGAACCAAAGCTCCTTCCGATCCCGATCTCAATGCACCATGCAAGATCACTCCTCGCCCACTAGAAAACATCGTTAAATGCAAACTTTGGGAAGCAGAGGTATCTACGGCCATAGACTGATGAAAACTTGGCATCCCGTCTGCTCTGCCCTAAATAAGCATCAGATCGCTGGGTTAGTACTGTAGTCGGTGACGATACGGGAATCCCCAGGGCTGTAGATTATTAATTTTTTGGTGTTGGCTTTGTTGGGGTATGTTATGCGGAAAGTGCCGTTGATGGCTGGTGGATGGTAAGAGAAGCCAAGGTGAGTGAACTTGAACCCGACATTTTGGCTCGCGTTACTTATAGGGGCTATGTTACGGAAACTAGCCTGTAATATATACATGAAAATAGTTTTTTTTATGCATATTGCAGATAGATAAGGGTTTACATTATGCCTCGAGAACCTGCACTTGGGAGTCGGCAATAACTCCTCAGTTTGGTTACAAAACACCATTGAGCTTATCACAACCAATAGCCAAATACAGTTTACTCTTGGCGTGTATGTAGTGTTGCTTTGCTTCGCATATATGTACATAAAACTCGCACGCCGCTCGAGTCCGCGGTCACACACCATCACTCGGGCATGCACTACGAGGGGGTTTCGCTTCTGTTGTGATACGCGATGCAGACTCCTCATATGTAGAAGAGAGCTTAAACATATCCTCGGCCTCGCAAATGCACTTTTGCGTGTAACGTTGCAGCAGAACTGTGCGACGCAACACCGCAATATTCGCTCGTTTGCGCTACGTCCCGCCACCTCAACTCTTCAAGGTGAGACGGGAATTGGGCCTTGGCATTCGAGCTCAGACGTGTAAGCCCCTCCTCACTTGCTCGCCTCGTTGCTGGGACTGCTTCCACGTCTACATCTGCATCTGCGTCTGCGCAGTACTGGCACAGCACATACATGTACCCGCGAGCTCCGGATTGAATCAACTGCTGGAGTAATTCCCGTGGAAATACTCTATGGGACGTTTAGGTAGTGATTCTGAGCGACACGAAAGAAATCCGAAAAGCCTATTCAGCCTTCCGAATTTTAGAAAAGCCACCAGAATATAACAAAAAAAAAAAAAAAAAAAAAAAAAAAAAAAAAAAAAACGCAATGGTAATAAGAAAAAGAAATCAAAACACCCTCGCAATACCTGGAATGGAAAGGATAGCATGATAACGTGCATCATGCAAGCCAAAGATCAAACGATTGGCTATGGATGTTCCGAATAGATTTTTATGCCGCTTAGTTTTTTTTTTTTTTTTTCTTTTCTTTTTTATTTAGATCCTCTCGAGATACCCATTTCAGCTTTTATTCGGATATTCGAAACGAATCTAGCCATGAACGTTGAGGCGGTAGCGAGGGTTCTTCCGCCGACAAAGCCTTCCAAGCCATCGTCGAAAATTCCCATCTAATGCGCAACGATCACTGCCCACCAACCACGAAGCACAATTTCAAAAACTTTCATCTTATTCCCACCTTATATCGGAGTCTCTACTAGTATACATACCCGCTGAACGCTTTACCCAGCTGCATTCAATCAATGTTACACCTACAAAACAGCCTTGCACACTGCGTTGAATCCCTCAGAAACGTCAAATTCCAGAGGTCAAAGCAAAGAATTTTCCAATATACCCATCCCTACATTTCCCTCACCTCTTACATTCTCCAAAAGGGAAAAATAAAAAAAATAAAAAAAAGGGGGGGGGGGAAGAGAAGGGTTGGGGGGAATTCCCATAAAAACAGCACTGGCCATAAGCTAGGGCATTCTATTTTATAATTCCCCCCAATATATATATATATTTATCTCCAATCCCAAATCAAAGAAAAACAAAGCAAAACAAAAAACAGGATATGTATCAGACATTCTTTCCACTACCTTATGACTAAAGTATTAGGTATATAGCAAAAAAAAGTAAAAAAAAAAGGAAAAAAAAAGTCTTCTATCAAGGCTAATGCATGCAACCTGAAACTCCTGAGAAAAGGAAAGCAATGTATGGTGCCGGACACGATAAACCAGCACCTTGCAACGCCGTAGAGCAACCTTCTTACGAAGAACGTCGACAACTAACACAACCGATTATTTCAAAAACTAATCTATAAGATGAATATTCTGCATGTGTAGAATAAAGTTACAGAAGCCTTTTATTCATAACTTGAAAATTCAAGGCTGTAGGTTCATTCGCGTAAACCACTTTTTGTATGGGGCGACCGGAGATGGCAACTTACCAAAATATGCCAAAATGGGACTAGTTACCAAGCCGAGTGATTATCCGTGACAAGAACGTAAAAGCAACAATGCACTACTGAGGGTACGTATTCAATTCTCTATTTTATTTTCCCCCAATTTTTCCTCTGTTCTATTTTGTATTTACCTTTAACACTTTTGTGCTAATTTTTTGTTTTTTTAAAAAAAAATTGCTGTGCGCGGCGCATTCTCTCTTTGCAGCCTGATTTTTTGGAGCAGCGCAGAAAGCATTAAGAAGAGATCGAGAAGACAGGGCACCGAATATGTTTCCTACCAAAGTTCCATTGTGAACTTAACCCTATTGCATATTACTAGGGGGCCATCAAGAGATATTCACACGACCGGTATGAACGCAACCATTAACTGTCGTTGTTCTGGAGGCTCTTTCTTCGGTACGACGTGCATCAATTGCAGCATTTTTTGCTCGTTGCCGTCGCCACTTGAATGCTTATCATGAGGGCTTGCAGTACCTCATGGAAGAACCCAAGACTTACACATCTCACCGCCGCGTCTGTGAATAAGAGGAGGATACGTAACGTTTAAAAATTTTATCTTTTTTTTTTTTTTTTTTTTTTTTTTTT
>JABYPW010002463.1:0-11265 GCA_016880775.1 Phymatotrichopsis omnivora | reverse complement strand
TGTTTTTCCTTTTTTTTTTTTTTTTTTTTTTTTTTTTCTCTCTTCTTTTATCTGGTACGGTTGAATGGGTTATCGTTAGAAGTGTATGAAATGTTTCTTCCCTGGGCTTCCATGGAACTGGCTATGGATGGAGCGATGCGGAGGCTAGGGTAGGGTAGTGTGGCATTTCAAACTCACTAGCAGTGGCTTGGCTCTAATGGCGTGAGCCTGATATGTAGTATGATAAGGACTAGAATTGCTCTTTAGGAGAACTCATTCTGTTTGGTTGTTACTTATACGTGTTATTCCCTGAGAAAAGTCATGCCTTTTCAACGGCCACCAGAGGGCTTCAGCAAACTGGCTATGAGCCTGCAGAAACTTCACAGGAGGAGGCGCCATGGAGTCATTGTGGTACTGTGGAGCTACTCGAGTAGAAGTCCGTCAATCCAGCTTGAGTCAGAGTCTATCGTTACGTGATTATTTTGCAATGTCGATTTCATGGAACCTCTGCACAGAAGTTGCACCATACCTTTAACAATTCTGTAGGGTTGTTCACCCATGTCCAAGATATCCGTAGTTGCTTGCATACCAAAATGCTAGTACCGTATCATGTTCCGTCACTCGTCTTTCGCTTTTTGCCGGTTTTAGCTTTCCTTCTCAACCATTTTTCTTTCCGACCACCGTCCCCTCCCGGGAAAAAAAAAAAAAAAAAAAAAACCACCTTCCAAACAAGTGTCAACTGCCTCTTTGGCAAATCCAACCGGACAATAGTTGAAGAACTTTGGTTTTCAACGTCCTCTATCATCTCCAAGTATATAAAAATAGTGAGTAACATGTGCCTTCGGAACAGGAGTCCTCAGCCATTAGTACCAAGAAATGTAATTTGTAATCAACATAACTAACCAACAAAATTGAGAAGAGGATTGATTATTAAATTTGAATAACTTTTACCTATGGTGGTTCATAGAGTGATGCAGGAGAGTTTGTGATGTAAGTATATTAGAGGTATCTAAATTTGCAGCTAGGGATAGTTCTATTAACTATGGTGAAAGGGGATACAATATCTCATAATGAAAAATTTGAAAAGTGGTAGTGCAAAATATAAGAAAATAGAAAGTCTTATTTTTTTATATTGTTTCTATGAATTCAATGCAAAAAAAAATTCTATGTTATATTCAAATATCCTATTCACTAATTTTAATTATAAGTCTATATAATAATTAAAAGTTGTATTCATAAATTAAATGCAAAGGCTCTTTGTGGTATTCAAAGGCTACACCCACGAAACCATTGCAAAACCACGCACAATATTCAACGATCCTCAAGCAACCGTTGCTGTAGAATTCCTGGTCATAAAATTATCTATTTTATCACCTAATGTATGTGTCATCTCTTAGAATCTCGCTGTTCTAGGGATAATGTCTAAATTCATGAGTTTCTACAAAATGCCATATAAAATTCTATGCATTAGTCATAATCTTCTTGAAACTGATCCTGTATAACTGATCTTCTAGAAATATCTATACAATTAGTAGTAAAATTTTTCATTTAGTAGCTAGTAGAGCTTTAGCCCCTTAAAGCCCTAGTATTCTAGGGGTAGTGTATAATTATGTAGTTTTTGGTGTCAGAATTTTTCTCAGGGAAAGAGTATAAGAAAAGGCTCTATTATTAATAGCTAGCAAGATATATAAAATTATAATTTTAAATGATAGGAAATCATTTGCTAAAGGTGATAAAGACCTTTTATTATATATATTTCTAATTTATTCTAGATATCTTTTTCTACCTTAGGAATATATTAACATTATTAGTTCTAAGGCTTCCCTAAGAAAGAGCTTGTAGTATCTGCTAAGGTTAGCTTAGTTCCTAGGGAGATATCAGCAAGTTCAGAAGGTATTAATTTCCTTCATATATTAAGACTGCAAAATATACATTAGAAGGTGCATTTTATAAGGCTGCTCAAATGTAATAGATAGCAACTAAGTATTTACATTCATCTTACCATACCTTTATACACCTATTATTTTAGGTTGACAAAATAGAAAAATTAAAAGAATTGTATTTCTTATCAAGTAATTATTTAGGTATTGAATCAGAGCTTCTATATTTACATCTCTTCTGTATATGTATATCAAAAAATTGACACAATCTTTAAACTAGAGATTCTAGGTCATATATATTTCCTTAAATATGTAGTTATATTATGTTTACATCTTATCTTATATGTAGGGTTATCCTAAGATATTTTTGTTGTGACACAATTCAATTCCCTAACTACTACCTACGGCGCTCCGGCGGGACGTTTACATACAACGAAGTACAAGAACATAACCGATAGCCCGGCCCCCTAAAACTCCTCCGCCTACTCGTACCGAAAAGAAAAACCGCAGACAACTATGTACAAAAGCCGACCGGGGAAAAACAATGGTTAGGCGAACCTTAAAACAACCAAAGAAAAACCCCCAACGTGGGAAACGCGACCGTGTTAAATAAAGAAAAAGAAGAGAGAAAACGCGCTAAAACTACCCTTCACCTTGTAAAAGCAGAAAAACAAAAGTTCTACGTGAAAAGAAAAACAAAAGAAGAAAAGAAAAGAGACTAAACCCCTCCCATCGTGGTGGACTTATCCTCCCTGTTAGACTCAGGATATTTTTGTTGTGATACAGCAAGCCTTTATAGAACCTATCTCTCTATTTATGACCAAATGCCATGCCCTATTCAGCTGCAATATATGATATACTATTGGGATATTAAAATAGTACTTCTAGTTTCAAATTATATATATATATATATATTAGGAAATTAATTATGAATGTAAAACTTAGATTCTTTCTACATATAAATCCTATTACATATTTAAAAATTCTGCTATACCAATCCCGTTCTTTATATATATTAGTGACTTATCTTAGTGCATCTTAATGTATGCCAAAAAGAGGGGTTTCTTGGCAACTGCTCATTAATTTCTGTAACACACTTGGGAACAATTCCAGCGTATCTATATATGGTTATCAGCCAAACAACTACTAAGCACTTGTAATTTGTCTAGTCTATCTGTGTCCTATACCTCATTGAGACTTAGACTGACCCGACAGTTTGGGTTTGTCCAGGGTATAAACAACCCTCAAATGTATTATAGATACCTACCAGTGGCCGTATGAAGTAGTATCATCAGATATCACTCTGCATTTTTATCGATAGTTCTTTTCTTATTAAATTGCGTGATGATCATAGCGCGTGAGTGCTTTGGTTTGAAATACTATGCATGCATTAAACCTAGGCCCCTCGTTTGTACTTCTGTATGTACTATACATGTATAAGTACATAATTTGAATTGCCACCGAAGGCCGGGGAGGACAAGGCCCATGAGAAATTGCTTGTGGGATGTGAGTTAAAGGAAAAAGATATGCGTGTTGATGTAAGCGACGTCGGGGATTTTTATACTCGCCATATAGGTTCACTCGGTTTGTTCTTCCGGGAATTTACTCTCGTTTGGCAGAGAATTATCGAACCCTGGCCTTGAGTACTGCGCTTCAAGCTTTTGGAGAAACTCGGTGGACAAGTGGAGTCAACGTTAAGTGAACAAATCAAATATTTCGACTCGCTGATGTCTTTTGTGCTTAGCTTGTGGCCATCGTTGTAATGTATGCCGCATTGTTTCTGCTATCATGTGGTTACGCGATCGAGTGTGGTGTCTCCAAGTGATGGGATTGGTTTCTGATATCTGCATACTGTAGGCATCTGGGCTTGCGTTCGAGGCAGATATAGTAGATGAACTTTGCGGGATATTATTGTGGGGGGAGGGGGTGAAAGAAAAGAAGAAAATAAAAGAAAAAATAAAAGAAGGAAGGGAAAGGAAGGGAAAGGAAAGGGAGAAGAGAAAAGGAGGAAGAGAAAAGGAGGAAGAGAAAAGGAAGAAGAGAAAAGGAAAGAAGAGAAAAGGAAAGAAGAGAAAAGGAAAGAAGAGAAAAGGAAAGAAGAGAAAAGGAAAGAAGAGAAAATGAAAGAAGAGAAAAGGAAAGAAGAGAAAAGGAAAGAAGAGAAAAGAAGAGGAGGGATGGGGAAGGGAGGGGAGGGAGAAAAATAAAAGAAAGGGAAAGAAAAGAAAAGGAAAGGAAAGGAAAAATAAGGAAAAATAAATAAAGATAAATAAATAAAATAAATAAAACGAAAAATAAAAAATAAAAAAATAAAACGAAGGAAACATCATCGCCAAGTTGAGTATCAACGAACGTAGTATTTCAAAAACACTGCTGTATATGAAGCATTAAAATTGACAATTTTCAACGCTGATACGGTTGAATAATGTAGAGAGCAGTAGAAAAAAGAGGATCAACGCAAGCGCAGGAAGAAAAGCAATGATATATCATGGTACAGACGAACCTAAGATATTGCACTTGGATGTTGCTGAGCTGGACCCAGAAAACATAGCAGCTGGTGATTATGCCTGCACATCTGATTTTATATCGATGGGCGACTAGAGTACCTGTAAATTCAATTTTTATTCAGATGGATGCCATAACTTTTTTTTTTTCTTCCTATTTCCCTGTTTTCCGTTCCTTTCCTCTTCTTCCAGCCCTTCACAACCTGAAGATAGTTAGATACAATGATTCTTTAATTCTTTGCATCCTGCTTCCATCCATTAAACCCGAAAAAGACAACCTATTGCAAGTAAAAATCAAGGAAGTTATTATATCACGCTAATTCATCACTTTACTAAGGAGAATGAAAATTCGAGTCACCACATATCACTCGGTATTCTACTAGGAAAGGCAGAGTTTATGATCTTTAGGTTTTTGCGAACTGGAATAGTCCTGAAGTTGCAGGCTAAGTAGTAGCACAATTGATCTCTATTCCACCGCCATCGTAATACTTTAATCGCGATGCCTCATGTGCTTTATCACTTCCAAACAAGTTCAAATTTTTACTATAGTATAAGTAGCCACAACCCCTGCAAACGATAGCCATTTATAGGTCCGGCAACAGATATTAGATAACACTGTCAGTTACGAAAAGAAAAGGGAAACGAAAAAGAAGAGAATGAAATGAAATAAACTCGCACGGACTCCCAGCTAAATTTTTGTAATATCCGCCGTCCAACCCAACCGAGCAATATCAACGCCATCAATCCCCACTCATCATATCAAAATTATCTATGGTGCATTCATCACCGTTACATGTTCACAACATAACTAATTTATCTCATTACATAAGAAATTATTATTACATAAAGATCAGAACACTTGAACAAAGATTTAAACGAGACCAATATACGTCTAAAATTATTGAGGGGAAATAGAAGTTTCTGATAATGTTCAGCAAAGTTATGAAGTGACTTCACATTTACAACTGGTCCAGGTTTTGAAAGCATGGCGTTCATCGCTTGTTTACTGCGAGGGGCCAGAAGCGGAATCAGCTTATCTCGCTGGTATACCAGGTAGATATCTGATCAGATATTTGATGTTAATCCTGGAAACCGAGATCCTTGACTCTGTACCCAAATTTTTGGGTCCATCTTGATCAAACACATCTAGATACCGGGAAATTGTCGGGACATAGAGCGGTACGGTGCTAAGCTGGGCAGGACAGCGCGGTAATAACTGGTAGACGTTACTATCTGCTCTCAACCTAGGACCTTTGAAACAAATTTCTACGCCTTATAGTGGGGTACGAGGATTTCGTCTCTGTTCATACTCAAGCAATATGTATATTCCAACCGATGATTGAGAAATCGACACTGCCCGGCTCATTTAGCCCTCACAACAAAGCTTTGTCTCTTGACAAGAGGTGGCAGTAGACTATGTTGAAACATTTCCTAATCTCCGGAATCCAAAAATCGGAAAGTATCGTGTCAAATTGGGTGGCTCTAGCAAGAAGATCTATCATCTGCATGAGGTTTACCAGCATATGCAACTACAAAATCTTGGAAAGGAAAGGAAGATATTACATACATATTCCACATTGGCAGGTACTCAAATCCATCAGAGATATCGCAATTCAATTAGGACAAAGGGGTGGTTGTGAGCTTCAAAGGCAGAAATGAAATGACTTCATCGAGTAGGCTAATGCTGAGTCCGGCCCAGCCCGAACAACCTGGGCTGGGCAGGCGGGATACGGGCTAGCCGGGCTAATAACTTAATCGCCGCCAAATCGCCCACCGGTAACATAAATTGAAGAATGAAAAAACACTCTACGCGAAGACAATCAACCCCTGAAAAGTGCTACATTCAATCCTCGAATATTGCTATAAATTCAATTCCAGCAACAGAACAAGCTATGAAACCCCCAACAAACGCCGAACAAAATGGAACCCTGAAAAAAAATACGAATTTAGGAAGCGAATTCGCTGGCGAAGTGGAAGAGAGGCGACGTTGAGGATCCATGAGTGGAGAAACTGCTACGTGTCTAGCGTGTAGGAGATAGGGACTAGCCCGGAAAAAAAAGGTATATTTGTATACATATATTACGTCTATATTAAATCGCCCGCCCGCACAGCCTGACGGATAATATTACTCTTAATCGCCCAATCGCCAAGTTAACCCGCCCAGCCCGACGATTTATGCGCGGGCTATTGCAGGGCTACTGCGCCGGCGGCGTAGCCCTGGGTCCACATCTTCATGTATGATTTGGCGGCCATCACCTTGAGTTTCTGTTTTTGATGATAGGCTTACTTTGAATGGTGTTGAAGAGGATACGTTGATGGGTAAGTAGTATGTGTCAGAACCGCTGTTTGAGGACTTGCACCCGAATCTCGGTTAAGTATTACCAATAGGATCGCTCGCTCTCTTGTATACATGTGTAGTCGTAACAGCGTCAACGTCCTTATTTTTAGTTAGGAGTACATGTAATTTCAATCTTCGCCAGCACTCCTGTCTCCATTTTGGATCCCACGGCGTACTCCACTAGTGTTCGGTGAGAAACTCTATGGGAAACTTTCCCCATGCAAGAAACTGAGGAAAAAAACAGTTTTTTTTGCAGAGGTGCTGGCGACCGCTGCGAGAAATGTAGGAAATTATAATGTATGCTATGTTTAAATTTTTATGGCATATAAAATCTGTGTAGATTGCCTCGCAAGAAAAATTTCTTCCAAAGGTTGGTTTACCAACACCCTCAAAGCACATCGCGGACGGCTCCGAACACAATCACGAAGACGATTATCTATCGATTTAAACCTAACCCACTCAAAAATTATTCGAAAAAAAAGTGAGAGCGTGTTAGAAACTTGAATGTAGGACTTGTGTAGTGTAAAGCATGTTTTTAGTTAGAAACTTTAGAATCTCCGCTCAAATTGTATTGCAACCCAAACCCTATGTTTATTATTTCTCTCCTGCCGGCCTCATTTCTTGCCGGCTTCATTTCTTGCCGGCCTCATTTCTTGCCGGCTTCATTTCTTGCCGGCGATTTTTGCATCCTCGTGGCACCCTCGCCGTATATACTCTACATAAAACCCCCCCCACCCAGCACCTCTACGGCGCGGGACGCTAAAAACCTAAAATTGCGGCCATTGATCTTGAACGATTAATGATCAATAAAAATGTGAAATTATGCAAAGTTCTAGACTAGAGACATCAAAAAAAAAAGCTCAAAAATGGACTCAAAGATTTCGGGTTATGGTAATTTTGGGTGTAGTTTTGGTTTAGTTATTACACTTTGACCGCTCTTAGGCGGAAACGAAAAAATATCTGTTAAAACAGTTGTTAATCTTGGTATTTGGCGACTATTAAAATAGGTTGAACGGTTATTCATCTACATCTTTTCGGGCGATCTATAAGCAAAATAGGGGCACTTCCGGCGGCCATTGGAACTAGTCCCCATGCAAAATGTCTCAACTTCAAGCCATTGTAACTTGGCAATTACAAAATAATTTTTTATTTTGAAAACCAAAGTCGGTAGAGCAAATGAAATAGAACTGATTTTTAGTATTAAAAGTATCAATTAGGTGTTGTGTTGTGGTGGAGCAACCTTTGGCGAGGGGGTGGTTGTTGTCACGAAATTGTGTAGGTTTTTCGTACCCCGCACCAAATCCCGAATAATCTCTCACTCCCGCGGGAATCCTGTCAATACATATCCGTTGCTACAGGCGAGGTACCAGTGAGTCAAGGAAGTGCGTTGACGTAAGCCGACCCGCAGGCTTCAAATGCTACCCCAGATTTAGTGAAGATAGGTCCATACATATGTATGTATAGTACTTATAGGGGAAGGGGTGGTACACGTTTGCAAAGAGCTTTTCACCAAGTTCTTTTTTTCGATCAACAGTTTGCGAATAAGTGGGAATCCCATTGCTCGTTGACTAAAGTGATTCGCGAGCGACGGAAAAAATCGAGTCCTCAAAACGTCATTTTCCTCTTTATGGTCGTCTTTCGTCCGCCATCGCATACATGTACCAAGTACACGGCGATGTTCACGAAAACCTGGCGACGGAGGGTTAGGGGTTGGCGAGTTTGGGATACCAAAGAAACACCTTGAGGGTAATCCGGCGCGGGGGAACCCTGCGCTCCGCACTGTGCAGGCTGCTCACCCAATCCTTTGCGGCATCCCGGTACATGTACATGTATATGTATTTATTTATTCATTCATCTGTTGGTGAGCGTGAGTGAGTGGAATCGCGGGTGGAATAGCGGCTTTTCTGGGTTGCCCTGTTGAATACCTGGGGCTTCGGAGATGAAGCCAAATCAGTTTGCCTGGCGGGAATACGTACTCTACACGGTATGGAGTTCAGCATCAGGTACTCTAACATGTACTTGTACATACAAGTACATACATGGGCACGACATTTCTACAGGCCGGTAACGTTGCACAGAGGATCTACGTTCTGGTCATTCGCATATGTACATTAATTTGCTGATTGCCGATGTATTTCCATTTCTTTTTTTGGGTGTGCTTTCATCGTCCGAACGCAGTTGGAGCTATGTATCCATGCGGCTGGGGCTGGGCTAGTACGGATCGCAATCTCGTTCGTTTTTTTCATCTTTCGTTTTTTTTCGGGGGTATAAAGCTTGTTGAGCTGCTCTTCTTGAAGTACCGTTCGTGTCTTCGTTGGTTGCCACACAAGAGGATATCGCGTATCCTCCCTTTACCTCATCGCGAGCGCTACGCTGTTTGTTGTGGAACATCGTTTACACGACGTCCCACAGGATGAAGACCTCCAGCCTCGGAGTGCTGCTGTTTGCGAACTGGGCCACCGCCCTCTGGCCGATACCGGCGTCTTACAGCCATGGGAATGCCACGGTTTGGCTATCGCCAGATGTGCAGATGTATTTCGAGTCGCCAAAGGTATTCATCACCACTTACATATGTCGAGCGACAGCTAATGGCCTAGAACTACGTGTATAACCGCTCCGAAATATTTATCCACGGTCAGTTCTCCAGCACCGGCCGAGAAGGAAAGATTTATGCCGCCTGGGAACGGACCAAAAACCTCCTCTTCAAAGAAAACTTCGTGCCCTGGAAGTTTTATCCCCGAGGAACAAAATACGAACCCTCTTCAGATTCCGGAACGGTGATTCGCAAGGTCGTTATCACGCAACTGGAAGCGGATCTCACTGCAACACCAGAGTATGGCGATGTCGACGAAAGTTACAATCTTACCATACCGAGCGCGAGCGCGAGCGGGGGTTATTACAGTAACGCTACTGAGGGAGAAGCGGATGATGCAATCTACATCTCTGCAGTCTCAAGCTACGGTGTTCTCCACGGCCTCACAACACTATCCCAACTCTTCTACGCCACCGCCTCAAAGAAGCATGGCGTCTATTCCACGCTCGCTCCTGTCAAAATAGTCGACAAACCACGATTCTCGCATCGGGGTCTAAATCTCGATGTTTCCCGACAATGGTACCCGAAGGAAGATATCCTCAAAACCATCGATGCCTTATCCTGGAATAAAATGAACCGACTCCACCTTCACGCCACGGACTCTCAATCCTGGCCATTGGAGATTCCCTCCATGCCAGAGCTGGCGGAGAAGGGCGCGTATGCGGATGGCCTTACATATACGTCGGAGGATCTGCAGGAGATTTTAACGTTTGCAGAAGAGAGGGGCGTGCAGGTGATTGTGGAGATCGATATGCCCGGACATACCACTAGCATTGCGGAGAGTCATCCAGATCTTATTACCGGCAGGAATATTCAGCCGAATTGGGATACGTACGCTGCGCAGCCGCCGTCCGGATCGCTGAAGCTAAATAACTCCGCTGTTGAAGAATTCTTGTCAACGTTATTCGCGGATCTATTGCCCCGCCTCAGGAATCACACGGTATATTTCCACTCCGGCGGTGACGAAGTCAATAGAAACGTTTACAACCTCGACGAAGGCATTCGATCCAACGCCACGGAGGTCCTTCAGCCAGCACTCCAAAGATTTGTGAACCACGCCCACACACAGATAGCAAAGCACCAGATGTCACCCATCGTGTGGGAAGAAATGGTCCTCGATTGGGAGCTTGAGCTCGGAAAAGACACGATCGTGCAAACATGGATTTCAGAGGACAGCACCAGAGCGGCTATCGAGAAGGGGTATAGAGTCATCGCAGGGAACTACAATTTCTGGTATTTGGATTGTGGGAATGGACAATGGCTCGATTTTACTCCGAATGTGTTCGAAAAATATTATCCGTTCAACGATTATTGTTTTCCGAAGAAGAACTGGAGGCTTAGTATATCCCCCCCTCTTTTTTTCCCCCCCTCAACTGCCACCTTTATTTCTATCTACATTCCATCGATAGCTGCTAACATCCACAGTCTACTCCTACGATCCCGTTGCCGGCCTTACAACCGAACAAGCTGCTCAAGTCCTCGGTGGCGAAGTCCACATCTGGAGCGAACAGATTGATCCGGTGAACCTGGACAGCACGCTGTGGCCGCGGGGAAGCGCCGCTGCAGAGGTCCTATGGAGCGGGCGACAAGATGCGGAAGGGCAGAATAGAACGTTTACGGATGCGAGTCCGAGGTTGGCAGAGTTTAGGGAGAGGTTGGTGGCACGAGGGGTGGGTGCCAGTCCGATTCAGCAACTATGGTGTCTCAGGAATGAGGGCGATTGTGCGCTGGATCACTAATGGTATTTTGAAAGGGTGGGTTGGGCCTGGTATTAGATTTTGGGAGGGAGTTAGCTGTTTATTTTTTTTTTCAATTTGAATTGATGGTTACATATTACAACGAAAATGGAGGATGGGTGATAGGCTCAGCCGTGTGTGTGCATATTGATGTTTTGTATTACTTATATCCTAGAGTTACGGAAAGATATAAAGGTTTTTTTTTTTTTTTTTTTTTTTTTTTTTTTTTTTTTTT
>JABYPW010002462.1:0-11271 GCA_016880775.1 Phymatotrichopsis omnivora | reverse complement strand
AAAAAAAAAAAAAAAAAAAAGAAAAGAAAAGAAAAAAGAAAAAAAGAAGAAAATCTTAAAAATGAGGCAAAAAATTAGTCCAGACCACCATATCATAAGCGCCCAAGGGAAGACTTCTGATACTAATGATAGATTCAATGAGCAGAAATACACGTGCAGCCACGAAAATCAGTAAAAAGAAAATGCCTGGCAAGTACATAAGAACGATAACACAGCTCTCCGATAAATTCTTCCCAAAGCAAGTAAAATTAAATTCAGGAATGTTCGCAGCCAGAAAAGATACACTCCATATGACAACACCGCTTGCTGCAGTAATCACAGAAGATACTTGCCAGAGAACCCGCTCCGTGGTGGTGGGTAAATGGTAGTTCCAGGTGGCCACGTGCGCACCTCCGTACATCATTGGCAGTAGTATGATGAACACCAACAGTACCATCCCATTGTCGAGCAAAGTTCCGATATTGTCCCTGAATCCATCCATAGTTTTTATGCCCTTCTTCACAACTAGGATACTTGTGATTGGTATTTTCCCTTGATCAGCTCGTGTACGGTAGCGATAGGTGTCAGGCTTAATAACTTTTTTGGCTTGAGGTAGATTATCAAATGCCTTGATAATTCGCGGGATATCCTTCAGAAGGCCGCCGTGATTTTCGGGTTGGTTTTGAGATTCAGTTGATGAATGTTCTGTATTCCGTGTCCGCTCGGGGAGGTCTTTGATGTGGATGCCCTTCTCACTCAACTTAGGTTTCCAATACTCGATATTTTTTTCATCGCGGCCCTTAGAATCGAAATGATCGAGCTCCTGTTCATTTTCCGATGCGGACTTCGTTTCAGCGGACGCAAGATTTGGATGCTCTCCGGTCTGGTTTTCCTTCACCGACATTATCTCACGGAATTTCGATGTTTCGAGGGTCCACTCTGCTTTTCGATATTGCAAAGCGTTTAGCAATATGAGCGCGTCTGGGTCGATATGATAATCCACAATTGTAGGTGTTCCAACATCCAATGGTTTCCTCATCCAGAAGCGATAAACCGCAATTGCGCAAAAAACATGCACCACGGTATGAATTTCAAGGAGGGAAACAGGAATCCCAGAAACCATACGAGCTAGCCATTGAACTAGTGTCCACCCCACCTGTATACAGATTAAAACCTTCGTGATCAAATTTGCCTTGCTTCTATCGTTGATGTCGTCATGTTTGAACACGTCTTCCTTAAGTATTCCGGCTTTGAGAAGGTCAATAAAACTGTCTGGCAGGATACTGTTCTCTCCATCTTCTCTCCACGAGCTGGACTTGAGAGAATATCCACCCATGACCGCATAGAACGCAAGCTCTTGGGTGAATCTCTCGCACATGTCCGGTGACGGATCGTTACGCATGTCTGATGACCGATCGTTGCCTATTTCTGATGACCGATCGTTGCCCATTTCTGATGACCGATCGTTGCCCATTTCTGGTGACTGACCGTTGCATTTGTGGTTAGGGTATCGGCTAGACCTCATAATGTCCCATCTCTTTCGAAATCCAAACCAACCTTCTGTAGAATCCTTTGGGTTGAAGTGCTGGTGGATTTTCCACCGAAGTTCATGAGCTTTCCACCATTCTCCCGCAGAGCATGCGAGAACTATCTCTGGCGCGAGAAGGCCAATAACAACCCACTTAAGCTTTTTGAGAAGCTTGCGCTTCATATCTGTGTTCGAGGGGATATTTAAATGCAAAGTCGTCCAAACGCACATCGAGAGCGTCACCATGCAATTGAAGAGGAGATCAAGAGTTCCTCTTCTTCTTGGGGACGGTATCCATTCTGGCTCATACTCTTGTGCCGAAGAGTTCGTGGTAGCGGGGGTGGGGAAAGCGTGGGCAAACGTTGCCAGGAGAGCAATAGTTATCGTAACGAAAAGCATTCTGAAAAGTTGTAGGTTTCGTTCTATGATGATTTAAAATTGGAGTAACCGACTCCAAAAAAATCAGCGAGCCCGGGGATCGACGAGGTCGAGGTGCAACACAGACTCCGATCGCTGCAGTAACAGCGACTGATAGTGTATGGCAGACTAGTTTCATGTTGGAATTAGCGACCTAGATGGTGAAGAACGTACGAGGGGAGTTGTTTTATTAATATTATTATTACCTAAACCAGAGTATACCAGAAGAGTTTCAAGACTTTATCTTCCAAAGGCGTGGCGAGGTCCTATGATACGATTACGCTAAAACTGCTTATAATCTGAATATGACGCTGACAATGGTGCCGTGAAAAGCTGGTGTCGATGTTTAATCCGTAACTATTTCACATATCCAATTAGCTAGCATTCTTTCGTGGATTCATGCTTATCTACATACGTATCGCGGCGCCAAAATGTTGTGGTTTGAGGTAAGCGTCAATTGGTGGACGTTCAATTGGTGGACGAGTTTGATCACGGGCTCTCTGAACAGTCGAAAAGCATGAGAGGGCCGGAAACTCTTCCGCTGGGATGGCGGAAGGTGGAAAATGGTAAGCGAGATGGAAGCGAAAACCGACTGAATTTCTATGGCTTGAAAGAGATGTTTTTATGGGTGGGTATTCGGATGACTGCGCAAAAAGAAAATTGCGGTGGTAAGAGCTTGTAGTCGAGGAAGGGAGGGGGAAGTGTAAGAGGGTGAATAGGGGGGTAGTGAGTTGCATTTATTCTTTGAGGAGTCTGTTTGTCGCAACCAAAACAAAGACATAGCTGCTACTCTCACAGCTGGACTCAAATCCTCTTTACATGTCCAGTCTTGGAAAAAAATGTCAAGTAGCGCGCGAGCTGTTCTCAACATCCCAGCTGAGCAGGCGGTCTTGGCAGTTCGCTTAACACACGCAAACCCGTCACGCAGGCTAGCCCGGCGACCACTCCATGTATGTAGCTCTCGGAGTTCATAACAATGCTGGCTTAAGTATATAATTTTTTTATTTTTCTTTCTCTTTGCTATGAACTAAAAAGGAGTTCGCGTCTGATGCCGGGACAAGATCGCAATGTCAATTGGTGATGTGCAGTTACACAAAAAATTATTATTAACATTAATTGCACGCGCTGGAAGTGTGGTTGGCCCGCCCCTCCAAGGCTATGTACCTCGCCGGCTATGTACGAGACTTCAGCCTTAGACATACATACCTGGAGTCATGTTACATCTCCAAATTGCTTGCTCCACTGAATCACTGTATCGGAGCAAGAGCACCTCTAGGGTTAGATATCTTCTTCTCCGCTGACTTTGATGTTGCAGCTGTTGAACCTTTACCTAGTATACATCTATTCCGATGGAAGCGGCACTAAGGGCTTTGATGGTGACGCATCCCTACCTTGATGAGCATCAGGGTTTGGTGCCCGCAGAAATCGTGCAGTACTCAAGCGGCGCGAAGCCAACGCAAGCACCACATTACATTAGGATCTATTTTGTAATCTACTACATTATGTAGCCTTTCGCATCGTAGGTGTTTTTTTTTTTTTTTTTTTTTTTTCTCCTCTCTCCTCACGAAATCCCCGCTCACTCCCACAGTACTCTACCCAAATACATCTTGAATTTCGATTTTGACTTCTTCCCTCTTCGAACGCACATGTACGTGTACAAACAACCGAATCTATAACATTGTCTGAAACTCTGATTCTTCTGAAGGTTGACCACAAAGCCTAATGCGATCGTCTTTTTCACCTTTCGGACACCGTGCAGATGACGTTAGGGGAATTTGAGAGAGTTTGCGACGAATATCGGGCCTCGGTGATAGTAAACCGAGGTCCTCAACCGTGTGAGATATGATTGTGAAATTATATACATGTAGGAAGGTCGGAAAAAAAAAAAAAAAAAAAAAACTTCATTAAAACTAGATACAAAGCACACTACACCCACTTTCTTTCTCTTTAGAACCAGGAGTGAATTTATTGTCTATAGCTGTAGGGTAGACAGCGATGTTGGTGGTTGGAGACTTTTGATAGGAAGTCAATGGTATATCAGTAGAAGATCATCATCGCCAATGTGACGGAAGGACTTGATCTGGCTAAGGTTTGCTGCGTGAATTTGAAAATAAACAGAAATTTTGCGAGAGGAAAAAAACCCAATGTCTAGAAAGCGAAGAGCTAGTTGTTTACTAAGTAATTAATATTAAGTCTAGTGTGGTGTGGCTCTTGCGCACCACTTGAATCGACTCCCAGCAGCATCGCCGCCAGACTCCAATCTGATGAAAAAAAAAAAAAAAAAAAAAAAACTTTTGGCAAATATATTATCAATACCGAATTAGCAAATGGCCCGGCACAGTCAAGACGATGCGGATTGCAGTTCAACACCAGTGGGACTCACTTACTTCCAACGATACCCTTCCTTTTATTGACTCCATGCCGAATCGAATTGAGCTGCTGCCGATGGTGTCCATACTTGCTACTAATTTATTTTACATATATATGTATAATTTCCCCTGTGCTTCGATTCTGGCTTGATTCTAATCTTATTATTTTGTTCGCCTTGTTTGCACGTCATTCGATGTTAGTGTACATGTAGTATTTCGCTGCGGCTTCGAAGCCATTTCTGTCTAATTTAAGTATAGCCTTGTTCTTCCATACTTCCCTCTGAATCCAACTTGGGTATGGATGTACATATATATGCAAGACATGTCTCACCAGCTATGTTATGTATTTTAGCGCCGATATTGTAAAGGGCTGCACGATTTCCTCGGCGTTCCTCTCAGAATTGGCATTCGAACGCGCGCGGACCTCTTAGGTTTCAAAGGATGTCTTGAATCCCGCGGAGGCGGTATCCTTCACTGGTATAGGACATGTATTGTCTGCCCTTCATTGTATTACCAATAAAGGGGCAAGTACAAAAAAGCGCATGTACAGCTTAGGCAATCGTATTTGTTGACGACAGCAACCTGTCACATGTATTGCTTTCACTAGTGCAACATACAGCATCGTTTGCGAGAAAACAGATGCTCTTGGCTCTGTATATGATCTGTGTATGAGCACAGACGGATTTCTGCATAGCTCGACCATGGAGCTCGCGAATTTTGAAACAACTTTCAACTTCAGCATTTTTCTGTCCCTCTTTCTCCCAACTCATAACCACATATATCGCGCTTCAGCCGCTTTGCCTGTACACATAAAATGAAGCACCACCCCTTATTTAAGAACACAACGCCGTTCAGCCTTGCTTTATCCCTGGAGTTGTGATGAACTGTTAGATACTTTTCTATTTTGAGTAATATTCCTGGAAAATCTTGTCCGACAAGGCTGGGACTTAGAACTTATGGGAGGCTGAAATTTTGACGCAGTTCCCATAGAATTAAAATGGTTCCCGAAGAAGGCCTGGAATTTAATAGGTACATGTATGGAAATTCTGGGAGTGGAACTTATGGAGCCTCACCATGGAATTACACGGTAACACAAAGGAAATTGTTTCCGCGGCTGTCGAAATTCTTCGTATCGGTACATACATATGTCCCACTTCCTTGGCATGGGGGAAACCGGGCGTGTGAACCGGGTAACGCAATCCCGAAAGAAAAAAAAAAAAAAAAAAACGTAACTCTCGATTCAATTGGACTCCCGCATTAATCATCGCGTTCTATGGATCCGGAAATATTTTCGTCAATCAAGTTCAGCGCCATCCGGTCGCATTTCAGCCAGGATCATATCTCCGAACCATTTCCCTTACACTCTATTAAATCTTTTCTTGTCTTTTGATCTTTCTTTTTCTTCTTTTCGTCTTTCGTTTATTACCCAGTGTAAGAACGTAGATTTCAACGGAAGCGCCACTGTATTTTCAGCGTAACCCAGTGGGAAAATGTCGGTTTAAACATGGCCGGAGCTCTAAAAAGCTGGCTTTTGGTAGTACTATTGCGAGGGAAGCCCAAGAAGTGAGATCTGGAATGAAGGTGGGTTTTACACGATCACGTAGGATGTAAAAAGAGTGGAGGTTGATTATCTATGGCTACTGAACGAAATTTGCTGGTACTATAGAGCACGTGCTATACGCAGAACGTGATTGGAGGCGACGAAGAAAAGCAATTGCTGATGTAATTAGCGAGTTTAATCTGTACTAGTACAGCGCTGCTCTCTAGCCGAGGCGCTGTAGGCCGGCAATCGGTCAAAACTCCGTTTAAGCGATGGATCATGATCGCCGTCAATTTGGCGCCGAAAGCGAAGGTGTCACGGGCTTTTCCGCCGCGCTATCGGTTCTAGATAGGAAACCTAAATTTAGAGCAATAAAACAGCGAGGGAGAGAAACCCCTTTTCCTCTATCGCCCTTGCGATAATCCGCGCAGGCGGAGACAAATCTGTCGCCGCGCGTATTGAGTTATCTATCCCATGAACTGCTGAAACCAGCACGATTTCTGTCAACAGAACTTGGCTGCTAAGTACAGAATCGCAACTACTGGACATAGCATAGATCTTCGTGAAGCGCCGCATTTCCAGCGATTTCATAGGTTGTTTTAAGACCTGTAACACATTCTTTTTTGCGGTTCATGGGATTTCATTTTGATTTCGGCGCCGTATGCGCTCCTGACTCACAATTGAAGTGATTGTATGTATGAATCCCTTTCTGGAGTTCCGTAGGACCCATATTAAGAGTAGAAATGATATACAGTCAAAATTCCTTTACTTGAGTAGTCAGGAGCGGCTGAGAGTTTATCCAAGTTTGGGAGTTATACAAGTACAGAAGCACGAGTGGCCACCCGTGACTCGGAAATTAAAGTCGAGGCAAATCAAAGAGTTGGAGGGTTACGGATGAACCCCCGGTTGAATACTGCAACCCCACATATGGTAAAAATACCCTCTTTCCTTGATCCAAATCATAGAAAAGGAAGGGAGTCGCTCCTAGAGCTGCTACTGAGACAGGTTCTCTCCAAAACTCCCGTGATTTTTGAAAAGCACTAACTGAAGATAGATATTTTCAGCCTCACCTCATACTCACAAAACGGCGAGCCTTTCTCCTCAACCCGCAATCGCAATTTCCGACCGCAACATACCCATGGACAACAATGAATTCGAAGATATATTTAGGTTCAATCAAAGAGTGGCCACAGATAAAGATATTGCACTGATTATCGTGGCCATAGTTTTGATTGGGAGGATTCAGAGCGCTTACATAACGAGGCCGAATCTTATTCCGAATCCACGTTACGCAACGGCCTGACAATTTGTAAGTCAGAGAGAGAAAAAAAAAAAAAATAGTTCCGATTCGGTGTGGAAATTTTTTTTTTTTTTTTTTTCCTTTCCTTTCCGAAACACAGCGCTGAATCCAGCTAAATTTAAACCGAATGGCATCTCCGTGATCCCGTAACCACCGAAACCCTAAATCCGTAAAATTACATGAATACTTGGGGAATTTCAGCAACAATTAAAATCTCAAAGTGTTCAAACCATCACTGAAAAATTTTATGTAGTTGTCTTTATAAAATTATCAGTTGATAACAAGGGTGGCACCTCTCCAAAACCATCTTGGTATATAAGGTTATGCATTCATGACATTAACTCTTCAAAATTTCCAACAACGCAATGTGCAACATAGGCAACAATATAAATTACCACGCATTAATTAGTCAATCTTCTACATTAATATTTTTTTTCCTATTCCATTACCTTGTCATTCCTTTCTATAGAAACCAAATAGTTTGACCATGTAAACTCATTCAAAAAGGATAACTTACTCCACAGTAGGACATGATATTGAATTAACTAAATTCTTTTATGAAGATGGCGAGAATTATTTCCCTTCTCACTTATCCTAAAAAAATCGCACGCATGTTATCTTTTCAACCCTAATCTGTCTACAAAGCAGAGAGCCACAAGAAAAAATATAACGGAGACCAACCTCACAGTTTTGTGTCACCTTGTTCGATCCTTTTGTTTGAACGATTTCTTTACATTTATGCAAGGTTCAACGTGAATTCACTGATGATTGAATGAACACCTTGCGAATGTCACGTGTTGTACACATGAAGGTCAGAAGTTCGGTGGGATGGGAGGCATAGATTTCGACCATAGAAATCTGTACAGTAAGATGCACATGTACGAACATGTAAATATACGTACGAACAATCGAATAATTATACACGTACACGTATACAAGTTTTCTCCTTACACAGACAGACAGTTTTCTTTTACTTGAAGCCTATAAATTACCAAAAATCAGGAACGGTCATCCATGAGAAGATTACGCCGATATCGTGGCGTACTGTTTCAAGGTCAATTTTCTTCACTTATTAGCGAGCATATGCAGGTAAATTACGCTCAAAGGTGTATGTGCATATGACGTCGGAGTCCTCGCCAGCCACTGGAGGTGGAAATAAACTTTTCTGGAGAACAGGAGGTGACGCAATGGTACAGCTCCAGTGATCTATTTATGTATATAAGAGGAAATTTAGGGTTAAGGCAAGCTTCGGGAGTCAATGCCGAAAGCAATGTGCGGGGTTGTGGGATAGTGATACATATGTAACGGCAGGACAACTGCCCGTGCTTCTTTGCCAAGGATTCGTCACGTGCATTCGTCATGCAAGTAACTTAAGCGGAACTGAAGGTATACGCATGAAAAAAAAAAAAACCTCAGTGTTGGGATTGCATTTGCTAATTGCTTACGTTCTTCGGAAGGTTCGTTTCCCCGACGGGGTATTTGTATCTCCGACGGTGGAAAAAGTTTATCCGGTGCTCGGCAAGAGATTTCGAGTATTGGTTATTTAGGAAATTTCGGTATAAAATGTGCTCCGCATTTTTTTGCGCGTTTCTTTAAATACACTTATGATATATGCAATTATTTTCCTTACCGTGTCAGGGTAAATTTGCAATGCCTCTGAGATGTGTGAATCCAACTGATCCCGACACATGCATGTAACGCGATAATAGCACTAAGGGTCTTGGTTGAAACCCTCGTATGAACCGAACGATTTCGTGGGACAACAACGTTGGCTTGTAGGGAAAACCTTCAGCGGTGATGCGTAGATGTCAATGCTATGGTTAGAGTGCTCGGCTTGGTCTATGTATTACGTCACTTGCACATGACGGTTTCTTGGCGAAGAAGTCAATACTCGTAGAATAGCGATGAGTGGGTCATCCGAGGGTTTGAAACGTTAGCGGTGAGTTTGAGAAAACTGTGCCAAATGCGTTTAGAGCGTAGCTGAATGGCTACCATAAGGGCCAGGGGACTCCGCGACAGTGTAGGAAGCTACACGTGTAGTTTCAGATGAAGTTGTTACATCCTTTCGGTCCAGCTCCATATCAAGTTCAGTAGCGGCGTCATAGGCTCTCCCTGCTCGGTCTTGCAGGCAGATTTTTTTAATTCTTCCACTGTGATTCCGATTTTTTAATATGCTGCACTGTTAATTATATAAGCATCACTATTGATTACATAAGCATTTTTTAACGTAATCCAAAACCAACTATACGTTTACATAATAAACACATTGGTATATGGTTACATAATACCACCATTACATGTACTTGACCACCTCTTTTTCGAGGCCACTTCCAGCTAGCCTCGGGAACAATTTTATGCTTAGGAATGCCAAGAATTTCCCGAACAAGTAATTATCAACTAAACTTATGTGCTTAGTAATAAATTAAAAGGTCTCATCTTCATGCAATATCACTCGCAATTACTTAAATTGGTTAAAATCTACCAATTATAGTAATGTGTCAATTGTATCCCTTCCATACAAACTTCAAACGAATAGAACTCGACAACCAGACGAACAATTAAAAATCGGTCTTCATAGAATTGTTGAGCGAGCCTCAAAGAATCGTTCTATGAAGAGAAAAATTTAATCAGATGTCATGTTGTGCAGTTCTATTCGTTGGCGAGGGGAGTTGGTTGTAAGGTCTGGAGGTGTCGATTACAGGTGTCCGGCACCATAGAGTATTTCAGCTTGCTTTCGGCTTTCGTGAACCTCCACCTCGGCATAAGTTCAGCTTCACGCTTCGTATCGGAACTTTAGCAAACATCCGAACTTTAGCACACACCCAGTAATGCTCAAGCTCTTGTCGCTCCTCGACAAGCCATCTCCTCCGCATCATGATCTCTGTTATTTGAGCCTACGCGTTGCGAACTCGAAATGCTAACCTCGCGACGTAGCAGAAATGGCTTCCTCGGATGCGCGAGACTACAACCTCGCCGTCACTGCCGGCACTTCCTACTCCCCCGATACCCACCTCTTAGTACCCGTCAACACCTCCGCTCCCCTCCGTCTCACCTCCCCCTCGGTGGCCGTCGATCTCCAAGTCCTAATCCAAGCCTACCGTGGCTTCCCGGAATACTCTCCATCGACCCATCCATATTTCCAAACGAGGCAACATAAGCAAGATCTCTACTCGCTGCGGATGAATGTCGTGTTCAAAGAGGGCGTGAACGGCGATGATTTGGTATTTGGGAATGATTTCGACAAGTCGATTTGGAATAGCCTCCCGATAGGCTTCAACGTGGCGTTAAATATTGTCAAATATGGTAAGATTTTGTTTGGTAGTTAAATAAATATGTGGATAATAAGGTTAATTAGAGGATTGAGGCAGGAATCGATCCTGGGATAGACGGCGATGTTCGCAGCGATAAGCCCTACCTTTATGGTCCCGTTCTTAGCTCAATGAATATAATTAACGTCTCCGACCTTCCTTCCAACGAAGAACTTCCCGAGTGGCGCGATGATGCTCTGGAGGAAGACATGACCCAGGAGGGAGAAAAAGATGGAGAAGAGGAGAAACTGCCGATCCCAGCGGATGCTACTGCAAGAAGGAAATTCTTTTTGCGCAGTTGGAATCGGGAGAAATTTGTGTTTGAGAAAGGGGAGGTTTATAGCTTCGATTTTTTCAATTCTTATATTGATTTTAATGGTAAAGTTTTTTATACATACCTTCCCTTACCAACAAGTGCTAACAAGGTTGGAAAGAGTTCAAGGTTAAACTCCCCGGCTTCTCAATCCAAATCTTAAAATACTGGGACGGCCAGCCCCTCCGGTATGTCCTCAAGAATAGAAAGACCGGCGAAGTCTACTGTGTTATCGTCTTCACTTTGAGTGAAAAGGAGGTGAAGGAAGAGCTGGAAGACGTAGTAGTTGCGGAGAAAGAAGAGGTAGCAGCAACGAAGACGACAAACGATGGTGTAGTGGGTGGGATGGAAGTGGGAGGGAAAGGGTGGGAAGAAGATGTTGATTGAGCCTGAAAAGAATGGAGTATGTGAATTGAAGCTACTGTAAATTTTTTGGTATTTTTATCGCATTTCCCCCCTCCCCCTACACTGCTCTCCCGAGAATGAAATAGAGAATACAGGTATTAGAGAATCACTG
>JABYPW010002461.1:0-11276 GCA_016880775.1 Phymatotrichopsis omnivora | reverse complement strand
AAAAAAAAAAAAAAAAAAAAAAAAAAAAAACACTCACTCGCCAAAGCCAGACGCCTCGTATTTCAACAATTGGAATGCAAATATAGGGATTACTGTGTTATGGCGGACAACTTCCATAAATTGATACAGAGTTCCCCCCCAAATTTTTGGATTCCCCGTACGCGTGCTATTACTTTCCAAAGACTTTCTACACCCCTTGACTGATTCTTGAAAGTTACTCCAGGGCAGCCGCAATTCCCGTATCGTCGTTCCAAAGTAGTTACTCTGGATGTTTCAAGAGAGGTAACTGGCGATTTAATCCTTTCTGCGAATATTTTCAGGCTGTGCGACAGGATACGCAGATTCTCGGTGACTTCCTCCGGGACAATACGGGTTAGCAGACTACCGCGGTATCCGTAGAGTCCATCTGCCTGGTTTCTCACTTGTGTAGTCTCGCTGATAATTTTTTCTACTAATGTGTCCAGCGCCGCTTCTGTTAAAAATTAGCAACCGGTTTATCGATATTTGATATACACATCATGTCGAAGATAAGGTCTGAGATAGAGTTTCAGTTCCACCTTCATACAGCGAACCCATTTCTTGATAGGCCTTTGTACACAACTGCTACAAGCGTCTGGAATAATTTTAAAGTCAGTCTTTTAGGAAGGCTTTATAATAATTAATACATAATGAAAAAAGGATTCATACCGCCAACGCGGTCGGGAACGCTTCTGTTAAGCGATAGATATTGTTTGAAGCACTGCCGCCTCTGCAATTTCCTTGGAAGTTTGAATTTGGAAGCTACAAGGGGATTTTCGCGGAGATCATAATAAGTGCTGCGATCTGCTCAGAGGATGGGTTGAGAGCCGCTAGATCGGTTTCCCCACATTTAGGCCCGTCGTTTTGTTGTGGTGCCAAGCACTAACGCTGTGACTACACACCTCTAGCATGCGCTAGGCTGCTCATGTTAGAGCCGCCCTCGACAACTCGTCCGGCGCTAACAAAAGCCGCCCCACGACACGTCCCGCCGCCTGGTGTCTTAAAGAGCGACAGATAAAAATTTCTACAGCAGCTTTAACTCTCCTTAAAGCCAGCAGTGTTCTCTTTTACGCGACCGAAGATGGTCTGCCATTCTTTTTCCGCTGCCTCCAGGCAGTACCGCGTTGTTTGAATTCGTAAATATCAATAGACACATGTGGTTTTCTGGTAATTATATAACAAATGTAAATGTTCAAAGATTTATCAAATTGGTCAATCGGAGGTAGTGATTCACTCACTTACTTATATAATTTAGGACATTTTGACAGTCAATTCTTCAACACCCCTTAAACTTTGAACAGTAAATTTGTCTCAAAACTTAAGACTACCTAAAGTATTAAAGGATTCTTCAAGACCTACGCCTCATTTCTTGAAGATGCCTCAAGCAATAGACAAAAAACTTCTGCAGCAGCTTTAACTCCCTTTAAGGCTTACACTATTCATTTTTGCTTAACTATATGATAGTCTACTATTCTATTTCAGCTGCTATCAGGTAGTCACATTTACTTAAATTTATAAATATCAATAGACATATATAACCTTATTCATTAATTATATAACACAAATAAATGCCCACGAGTTAATCGAATTGATTGATGAGAGCTGGGGATTCACTCACTTACTCATATAATATAGGTCATATTTGTACTTCATTCTTCAATGACCCTTAAAACTTTTAAAAGTAAATGATCCCAAAACTTAAGACTGGCTAAAGAATTAAACATTTTTTAAAGCCTATAGCTTACTTCTTGCAAATACCTTAAGCAATATATACAAACCTTTACATAAGCTTTAACTCCTCTTAAGGTATGTAAAATAATACAAAATAAGCATTCAGCTACTTATATAAGCAAGCCTTGGCTACACCTATACTACAATCTACACCAAAAAGAATTATTATATGTATAAAAGTATCTCCTACTCTAAGTTTCCAATGGAATAAATGTTTTTGATTATTATTAATATAAATTTCTTAGTATTTTGTAGTATTTTAAATATCTTTTTTGAAGATAAATTTTCTTATAAAATATTACCATTTTAAGCATTGTATGTTAGGCTAGCTGTTACAAACACTGATTTTATAGTGGCATTACCTAAAGTATGAAAGGGCTATACCTGATAGTCATATAAGGCTTACATGAGTTCATATAGTATGGCATGGCATAATAGAGGCTTTGACAAACTTGTTTAAAGTCAACATAATAGTTCTGGCATGATTAGCTATAGCGGCAATATACAAGTTTTATCAAAGATCAAATAGGAGGTTAAATCTATGATGATCGCAGGTAATCTTTACCAAGTCTATGATCAGTGTTTAGCATAATTGTACCACATTAGAAGGAACTTAAAAGAGATACTTATATGAAATTGCTTCTATAAGGTTTGAACAATGTTATTCCTTATCTACATAGATGTATATACTAGTGTATTTAACAAGCAGGATAAGAGGGGGCTTGACAAAGCCTACCTTGAGGGGATCTCCATCTTCAATGCCTTGGGCTTTATGAAGCCAACCTCAGCAGTATCTTAGTCTTTGTAATGAACCATGGTCATGTACTTTCCTATTTGTTATATTCTCCTTATGTTAGTGATGTTCTTTGGAATTCCGTGTTATGAATCATGAATTATCACTCGGTCATGTATGGTCACTCATGTTTAGCTGTCTGCCTTGCGAAGGTCATGAGAACAGTGTTTAGATTGAATGACGTATGGAAAAGGGTCAGGTGGACGAAACAGGTTTTACAGAGACTGCTCTAGAAGGGAGGCAGTGCTCTTGGCGATTGGTATAAAAGAGAAGGAAATCTCGCGGTCCTGTATTTCTTTCTCTTTCTTCTTCACGCAGTATCTTAAGTATACACCTTCGGAATAAAGAGTTATTCCCACAAACCTTCAGCACATCATTGCTTCGCTCAATGTGCATCTCTTGAGTCCTCTACAGAGTTGTGTATCTTCTTCTATCCTGATTTACCCAAAACCCCCGATACAGACTGAGCTTCAGTTGTATCGCTGAAGGAGTTGTCCTTTACACTATACTGCATCTCTCAGAAATCACCGTCGAAGAAGATACATGAGAATTCAGGTGACATTGGATGTCATCCCCAGTCAACTGGAACTTCCGAGGAGAGGAACCCCAGTTCACTATCGAGGAAATCACCAGGCTGCTACGAGACAAGAACCTGCTTCCTCCAGAAGAACCCAAAGACCTGCAAATCCCACCGCCCAGAAGAGGAATCGCAGAGTCCATTTCAGTTCAGAGGTCCAGGCTAGGCCAGCACAGAGATCAGCATCACCAAAGGTATTTTCTGAGGGACCGGCAAAAGCTTAGAAAGTTTGGTGCAGCATCTGCCATTGCAAAGTCAACCCTATCGACCACCACCTACGCTGTAAGACTAGGGAGCAACAAGAACTCGAGAAGGCAACCAGGCCACAGTGGAAAAAGGGTTTCTGCATCAGAAACTGTGACGGGCAAATCCACGGATTCTTCTGCAAAGACTATCGCTGCGACAACCATTGGAACGACAGAGTCTACTTCAACCACTGAGCACCAGCTACCACAAGTGGTAACAGTTACCCCAGACCCAGGAAAAGCACCAGTGCTACACTTGTGCCTGTGGTTAGATACCGACGCCGTCACTGCAAGTTTTCTGCTAGATGAGGAATTGGAAGGCGCCGCCCTCAAATTCCTGGAACATCTTAGGAAATCTAAGGTTGACAACCTTGCAGTTGAGGTCACTATTCTCCCAGACACAACCGGTACACCAGGAAAGCGAAGATAAGATTGTTCTCTATCTGTACAAAGACGATCTTGTTTTGCTACATCAGAACCACCCTGTCACCCCAGTCCAGCTCGACAAACTCAGAATCCTCCTACTCGCGGTCCTAGACCCTAGCATCGATGAGTTCCTAGCAGCAAAAAGTCACAGGCATTAGTCAATGTCTACCAAGGAAAAGCTTCCAGATCCACCTGAGGATATAGAGGAAGCATATCCTATCCCAGACCTAGAAGAACTACAGTTCTGGTGAGATATCTACAACCTCAATAAAAACCAGGCCATCGCACAGTACCAAAGGATCAGAAACTGGATCAGAGAACGTTACAACTCCAGTGTTGATCAAGAGCAAGAAGTTGAGAACCTGAAATAGCAACAAGTTACAGATTAGTAACAAATCGAAAGCCTCAAGAAGGAGCGAGTACCAGAAAGTGAGCAACTTGAAAACCTGAGACAAGAGCGGGTCACACTCCAGTTAAGGATTGACGACTTACAACAAAAACTGGAAGAGGAGCAACAACAAGAACGAGAAATGCCTAAGCTAGCAAAGCTCAAGGACCCTGAAGCGTTCGATGGGAAGGATCGTGCCCAGTTAGACCTATTCATCATGAGGTGTATGGACACCTTCGAGGTCAATGAGGACAGATTCGAAGACGAGGGCCACAAGATCAAGTGGGCAGCATCGTTTTTGAAGGGACCAGCGCAAAAGTGGTATATTGCCAGGAGGTTGAAAAGCTCTAAGAATGGAAAAGCACCTGAGGAAATGTGGTCAGATTTTGAAGAAGCCTTGAGGAAGGCGTACGATGATCCAGATAAGGATAATACGGCCTACCAGCAATTGGAAAACCTCAGACAGAAAGGGAACGTGTCTGAGTATTGCACCGACTTTGACGGTCTTGCATTCAATGCCAACCTACCCGAAGACGACAGGATGAGGATACTCCTGTTCAAGAAAGGACTGAAAGGGAAGATCCATGAAGCACTAGCCCATCAGTCGAACCTCCCTAAGACATACTCGGATTTCACACAACTGTGTATTCAGTTATAGAGTCAGCTTGAGTCGATTCCAAAAAAGACCCTGAGAAACCCTATTGGCAGTATGCGCCAATATCGAAAGTATCCGCCAGTCCTAGTGGATACACCCCCCCACCAATGCCAGCAGTTCCTATCGATCCCCAGTTCCTGGAGATCAAGGAGGAACACCTACCTGAGGTACCACCAGAAGTAGCTGAATGTGATTCAGCAGCGTGCCAGTATTGCCCAACGATGCCCCTACACATCCAGCTTGGAAATCTTAGGGAAAGATTGCGCTGGATAGTGGAGAATGTGAGAGATCACCACCTGAGAGAAGAAGTATTCCTAGCTGTCACAGGAGTTCCAGCTTAAAGAGGGGGATACTGTAATGAACCATGGTCATGTACTTTCCTATTTGTTATATTCTCCTTATGTTAGTGATGTTCTTTGGAATTCCGCGTTATGAATCATGAATTATCACTCGGTCAAGTATGGTCACTCATGTTTAGCTGTCTGCCTTGCAAACGTCATGAGAACAGTGTTTAGATTGAATGACGTATGGAAAAGGGTCAGGTGGACGAAACAGGTTTTACAGAGACTGCTCTAGAAGAGAGGCAGTGCTCTTGGCGATTGGTATAAAAGAGAAGGAAATCTCGCGGTCCTGTATTTCTTTCTCTTTCTTCTTCACGCAGTATCTTAAGTATACACCTTCGGAATAAAGAGTTATTCCCACAAACCTTCAGCACATCGTTGCTTCGCTCAATGCGCATCTCTTGAGTCCTCTACAGAGTTGTGTATCTTCTTCTATCCTGATTTACCCAAAACCCCCGATACAGACTGAGCTTCAGTTGTATCGCTGAAGGAGTTGTCCTTTACAGTCTTTAATACTGTACACTTAATGAAGCCCATCTCAGCAGTATCTCATTTCGATACCATAGGCTTCATGAAGCCCACATAAGGAGTATCTCTATATCTAATGCCTTGGGCTTCATGAAGCCCACATCAGTGGTATCTTAGTCTTCGATACCATATGCTTACCAAAGCTCACCTTAGTAGTATCTCAGTCTTCAAGACCATGGGCTTACCAAAGCCCATCTTAGCACTATATCCTTTCTCAATACTATAAGCTTTATGAAGCCTACCTCAGTGTTATCTCGGTCTTTGATAGTGTAGTCTTTATTACAGATAACTGTAGCAACTGGTCTACCAAGGTACTAGGATATGCAAAAGTCAACTAGAAGGTATGTCAGAACCCATGATCACTCTATAAGCTATAGAACCATGTGATGGGTATTGTCACCACTGAGCTCTGACTAAGTAAGGTGAGGCATTAACAATATAACATATATGAGATTGGACATAGGCGATCAATAGCAGGACTCATCACCCTGATCTCATCGTGATATGCTGATCGGTCACATTGTTAGGGACAGGACTTGAGGAGTCTCTTCTCTAAAAAGTCCTAAATGATCATACCAAACCTTTCTTCGATTCTCTGATTGTAAACTGATCTACTTCTTGGGAATCATGAAAGAATAAGGGAATTGTGATGGAATATTTCTATGGGGTTCATTTTATTTATAATGTTTCTCTATAGCTACTTGGTTAGAATTGGGTATTTAAGAGGGAGCGGATGAGTAATATGTTTTGTTTCTTCTTCTTCTCTCTCTAGCTGTTATATCAAGTCTTATACCATCTTTAAGCCTTAAGAATATATTTTGCTATCTCTTCGATAAATTCTCTATCTTCTCTTGACTCCTCAATAAAGGTAGAAAATACAAGCAGTTATAACTTTCCAGTTGAGATATCTGAGTTCACTCAGTAAGACCCTCTTTTAAAGCTTCTTGTGCTTATACCTACATCTACATCCTCAACAAGTCTCCTGTCATAGGCTTGCCAAAGCCCATCTCAGCAGTATCTCCTTTCTCTGATACTATAGGCTTTATGAAGCCCACCTCAGCACTATCTCAGTCTTTAATACCATGGGCTTGCTGGAGCCCATCTCAGTAGTATCTCCTTTTTTAATACCATAGGCTTCATAATACCTACCTCAGTAGTATCTTAGTCTGTAATACCTTGGGCTTCACAAAGCCCACCTTAGCAGTATCTCTGTCTTCAATGCCCTAGTGTAAAGGACAACTCCTTCAGCGATACAACTGAAGCTCAGTCTGTATCAGGGGTTTTGGGTAGATCAGGATAGAAGAAGATACACAACTCTCTAGAGGACTCAAGAGGTGCGCATTGAGCGAGGCAACGATGTGCTGAAGGTTTGTGGGAATAACTCTTTATTCCGAAGGTGTATACTTAAGATACTACATGAAGAAGAAAGAGAAAGAAATACAGGACCGCGAGATTTCCTTCTCTTTTATACCAATCGCCAAGAGCACTGCCTCCCTTCTAGAGCAGTCTCTGTAAAACCTGTTTTGTCCACATGACCCTTTCTCATACGTCATTCAATCTAAACACTGTTCTCATGACCTTCGCAAGGCAGACAGCTAAACATGAGTGACCATATATGACCGAGTGATAACTCATGATTCATAACGCGGAATTCCAAAGAACATCACTGACAATAGGGAACATAAGGAGAATACAACAAGTAGGAAAGTACATGACCACGGTTCATTACACCTAGACTTCACGAAGCCCACCTGAGTAGTATATCAGTCTTCGATACCATGGGCTTGCTAAATCCTACCTCAGTAGCATATCAGTCTTCAATACCGTAGACTTACCAAAGCCTACCTCAGTGGTATCTACATCTTCAATGCTATAGGCTTGCTAAAGCGTATCTCAGTATGATCACTTTTCTCGATACCATAGGCTTCATGAAGCCTACCTCAGCAGTATCTCGGTCTCCGATACTATGGGCTTCATGAAGCATACCTCAGTGGTATCTCCATCTTTGATGCTATAGGCTTGATAAAGCCTACCTTAGTGGTATCTCTATCTTCGATGCTGTGGGCTTGATGAAGAATATCTCAGCAGTATCTTTGTCTCTGATACTGTGGGCTTACCAAAGCCCACCTCAGCAGTATCTTTATCTCTGATACATTGGGCTTGCTGAAGCCTACCTTAGCAGTATCTTTGTCTCCGATACTATAGGCATACTGAATCAAACCTTAGTGGTATCTTCATCTCCAATACTGTAGGCTTACCAAAGCACACCTCAGTGGTATCTTTATCTCCAATACTCTAGGCTTACTGAAGCCCACCTCATCAGTATCTTCATCTCTAATACCATAGGTTTACTGAAGCCCACCTCAGTGGTATCTTTATCTCTAATACTATAGGCTTGCCAAAGCCTACCTCAGTAGTATCTTCATATCCATTTCTATTAGCCTAACTTAGGCTACCTCTATAATGACCTTCTTATGATCAACAAAGCTTATCATTGGCATCACTGATCCTCATGCTTAACAAAGCAAGATATAGGCTACTTATTATATTCATTATCTTACCAAGGCTTATCAACTCTGTCACTACCTCCTGGTGGTGACTGGTCTTTTGTGGGGAAACTCTTACCTATTGCACAGTGATTTACCTCTCTTCTATTATCTTAGTTATCTTTATGATAGATTGAAGGACTGAGTTACATCAACAGTCTTCTAAAGACTAGAATGTACTTCTCAGCTATATAAGAGGGGGAATGGTGTTTGCTTAATGTTGATCAGGTGATCTAGAGTGTGATGTAGCTGTTCATAGGTATATGACCACTCCTATCATTTATTAAGATAAGTGGTTCCTTTATCCATCTGAGGTCAGAGCACTTGTAGTAGAGCAGTAACAATTCTCAAAGTCAGATCTTAGATAGAGATTAGTACACTGTATATGATATTGAGGATTGCCTAGTTTCCAAGTTCCTGATCCCCAGCCTTTGTCTCTTAAGTAATGGACCTCAAGGAGCAATAACTCTCAAGTCAGATCTTGGATAGAGATTGGTACACTGTACACGACAAGGAGAATTGCCTTGTAGGTAAGTTATCTGATCTTCAGCTCATGTCCCTGAGCTGATTTGAGATGTTGGGTAGGATAGCCAACTGGTATGTGGAACTCATGGAGAGGTTCCCATAACACTAGCTACTTCTCTAAAAAATATCTGGGGGCCATAGAACAACCTAAGTTTTACAATTTACCTATAATAAAATGATTTCAGTGCCAGAATGTCATTACTTATAATTAACTATTAACACTTAATCAAACTTTATATCCTCAAGAATCATTAACCCTTAAATTCTACTACCAACCTCACTTTTACCTACCCTTATTTACTACCATCAAAGTGTTTTTTTTATCATTGTTTAGCTTTACTCAGCCGCTCCAATGCCTCATTTCTACAAATATACCCATGAGTTTAATACCACTCACTGACCTGCATTTTTTTAGTTACAGACTAACCATTGAAGGGAAAAATTTTCGCTTCCAACTTTAATTAATTTCTCTGCGGATTGTAGAGTACTTTATCATCGAAATTTTTTCCCCCGTATCCACTCATTACTCATAATTCCTAAGTTTCTCCCTCCACGCAATCACTTGCCCACTATGTATACATATTCTACAATGGTCCTAGAAAGAGTTTGAATCGTTTGAGAAATTCAAAAAGGCTATAATACAGTGGGTTATCTTTGCCAAGTTCATCCATCGAATTTAGGATAGCAATCTGATGAGAGCCATCATCAAGTGTCGCGACCGCACCTATCCACCCCACATCCGCGCGCTGCTAGTTATCGACTCCAAGATGTTTTATTTCGGTGCTATCGATTCAAAACATATTGAAATTTCGTGAAGTTAGTTGTTGATGTTTTTGGTAGTAGGGGAGTATCGAGAGCAGCAAATGGTGCTCCTCCGCTGAGGGATTGTCGGTGGTGGTGTCGATGATGGTGTTGATGATTTGCAGAGAACTTTGACAGCAACGAGTAGGAGCTACCCTGTCGGATGTTTTGGCGAACTAGGTATGAGTGAGTTAGCTGAGAAGTTAGTATGCAGAAGAGGGGTTAGCTGTGTAGGGTGAGTAGCATTAAACTTGTAGGTGGCATTCAAACTCCTATATGTTTTTCCTTGGGTGGCATTCTGGCAGTTTTCTATTCGAATTCGTTATACCGGAAATTTGCTATACCGTACGAAACCTAGTAAAACCTTGGCGTGTGGTGTGGCGGGGTGCGCGTGTGTGGTGGCCAGCCTTGTTTTTCGGTGCGCGCCGTGGTGGACGGCAGGGCTCCAACAGCTCAGCGCGTACCGTAGGCGTTTCCTTTTGTGGGTCGTCTCTAGGTGAGGCCTTTTAATTAACTACAGATAGGGTTTTTTTTTTTTTTTTTTGAAATTCCTACCCTGGGTTGCATGTAAAGTTAGAGCAAATTTGTATGGGTTGCGCCGAATAAACATTGGCAAAAAGTACCAATATCACATAGTTAAGCAATTTTTGTTAAGTCGAGTGATCGTTCATGATGCAAAAACCTGCATACGACGAGAAGATAATATTCTTGAAGTAAACTTCGCCTTGAATATAGAGTCTAGTTCAGATATGGCGCTGAGCCATGTAAGAGAAGGAAATATTTTTGATTTTCTGGGTATTTATTTTAAACATTACTCGAAGTTCCACCGCGAGCTGAACTGAATCAAGTACCTTTATTACGCTGCGAAGAGATTTGATAAGGAATATTAGCTTTGGATATTTTTAGGCGGAATTTACAAGGGTATGCTTGTAGTTGCATAAGTAGCGCGGTGATTCAATATACATGTACATAAAAATTTTAACTGTGATCTACATTGAGAAAACCCATGAACTAACTGAAAAAAAAAGTGAAACTGCGTTGCGTGTTTAACACTAGACGAGAACATGTCGGTGGTTATCACCAGCCCGTAATGAAACCCAGCAATGTCACCCTCTCAGTCGGCAAATAACCCAAAACTTCGTGATCAGCATGGGATACGGCCACGATTATGACGGATTAGGCAAGAATGTCCTCGGCGATGAAGCGGACTTTTCCGGTGATTAAGTTGCATAGTAGCGCATTTACGTACACGGCGGCGTAAGAGAAGAAAATAATCGGTGCTACGTATCATGGCTGCGGCCACAACTAATACAATTAAAAGTTTTTTCTACGAGGGCATAATCCTGAGATTTTGGAATGTGAAGTTTTACTAGAAAGGTTCTAATATTATTTGTTAGTTCTGCGTGGCAAACTTGACGTCTTGACCCCCCCGCCTCGCTCCCCCGGCTTTTCCTTCCTTCTTTGCCGTCACCTATCCAACTTGGTTGTTTGTTTACACTTTCAACCTTACCCGTACTATACATTGTGCATTAACACCCGCGGTTGCTGTGGTTACAACATTACCTCGACAGTTGCTGGACCCCTCTAATAATTCCCTCGAGTCCCTTCGTAACACACAACACCAAAAGCACTTGGCTCATTTCAGCCCGCAACGATTCTGGCATATAGACTCAGAATCCCTTACAAGTTACGGCCATTGAGG
>JABYPW010002460.1:0-11280 GCA_016880775.1 Phymatotrichopsis omnivora | reverse complement strand
GGGGTGTAAACTTTTTAAATTTAGCTAGAATTCAACTGCTGGAAAATATCGCTTCACAGGCAGATGTAGGTCTCAGAATATAACCTGAATAAATTATTCTAATATCTAGACCATCTATATTTGTAATATTTGAACTTTGCAAGTATCTGCGTTCCATTTTGAGAGTATCGTAGGCGTTTATTACCCACGGCTTAAAACTCTCTACCCAAACACTTTTTCAATACTTAACTGCTCCTTTTCGTGCTAATGTTCTCTTCATACCCTCAGAAAATACTTATTAAGAATTTTGCAATAGGAGATCGCTTTTACAAGTCATTGGTATCAAAATTAATTGAGGAAAGTGCGGGATGTGATATACGTTATATTAAAAAAAAAAAAAAAATTTACTTCTTGTATCACTATTTTTGAGGTATTTTAGCAGTATATAGTATGTATACTGGTAGATTGGTTATATCATGTAATTGTTAAAATATGAAAGTTTATACAGCACACAAGTTTCATTACTGGCTACAATGTGATGATCATTTTAATAAACAGGAAATAAAACCAGAGAAACTAACTATCGCAGAGAAGTCGGAAGACAATTGGAAACTAGGGATAGTAGTTGGAACTAAGTTTAATACTGTTCTTTTACTGGGAATTACCCTGTATCATCACATTTTACTAGCTCTGCTTAGTAATATATTAAATATATATATTATTTTATGCTCAAACAGGTTATTAATTTTATCAAATACAGTAGGTACGTAGTAACAAGTTGTATCACAGGGAAGGCATAATATGTACGACGATGCAATCACATAACAAAAGAATTTCAAAATAGCCTGTTGTAGGCAGCGATGCCGGGTCGATATTTGGCATTTCCTTTCTGTTTTTCCGTGCTTATATTTCTAGGATTTACCCCTACCTTAGTTTTTCTTTAGTGTTTTTCTTCTCGCTAGTTCTGGCTGTTCTTGGCGCGCTCGCGAGCTAGTGGATATAAAGACGTTTTCCCCCTCTATTTGTTAGTTAGAGATTTTCCGATTGAATTGAGTCTTTCACTTCTCTCTAACATGGCCTATGTTAGGGCAAGCAGCTGAGGCATGAGGTTCGAAGGCAAAACCTTGCGGGGATGTCTTTGGGCAACAACCAGTTGCTTACAGTGCACGAATTGCGAGGATGTCAATATAATATAGCTTGCAAATAAAAAATAAAAATAAAAAAATTATTTCCGTGAACAAAGGAAAAGTTAACCACTCATACGATAGCGACCGCTAATTGTAGTGATGATTAATTTTTTGATTAGTTTTAACGAGTGATTGAGCATGACGCTTTGCCGAGTCACTTTAATTCGGTCACTCCCTCCTCATTGAGAGCACTTAGAGGTGATAGAGCTATAATTATTATCTTAAGTTGGAAAGCTACGACAACTTGGAAATCAAAGATTCCTCACGCTATCAAAAGAACATCACGTCCTTCGAGAATGAGAAAATTAGCTTACAGTTGATCTTCACGCGGAGTACGATGTAGGCCCTCTTTGATTCACTTCACCACGACCTGTTTCTTGCCGACAGTCATCGAGGGAGCGAAAGCAACATTAGGCATAGTTTTCTTGATGGAAATAAATAAAGTGACTTAAAAGATTTTGAAGTCGATGTCGTACTTTTCTGGATCTACTTCGCAACTTGTGTAGGTGTTTTGTCTCTCAATTTCGATATACCTGGTCAAATCCTGCCGCAATTTTCTGCGGAGTGGCTGGGAATTTCCGATCGGGTGGGCTTACAGAGAAGTTGCTTTCCTATTCGGAAGGGCTTTGTATACACATCTATTGGGTCCTTGCTCGGAGGAAGAATTGCACTGAATTCTTTTATTTTTTATTTTTTTTTATCTACTTTCCAGTTTTTGGTTCCGATTTTTGTACAGTACATGTACATTGAATCGGGGGCAATGTTTATCCATGTATGTGTCGAGTGTACCAGTACACCTGGTACGTTACACCAGCATTTTCCATCAAATTTGGGGTTTTGTTATAAATTTCAATACGAAGACATCTCTTCAGCCTCGTGCAGTCCGAACGTACTTTTTTTGGGGGAAAAGATAGCAACGACTTTGGTGCAGATAAGTTTCCATGGTGCACATGCATTCAGGTGAGTAACTCTCGGCAAGGATTATACACTATTAGGGTGCGGCAATCGGCAAACATCGTGATTTCGGGCAAAATGCGATACGATCCGCTATTGAATAATCACGCTGGAAATGCAAACTCTACGCTCAGTAGCTTCGAATGTTCAGGGTGGTAAGCCGGCGTGCCACCACTCGTCCTTGGTCGCGTCATGTGCCATTGTTCCGCCATAATGTGTAGACAAGGCTGTGCTTTGAGACTATCTGCGTCCAAACCACAGGAGAGATGTTTTTTAACGAAAATCGAAGCCATCACATGGCAGTGGATATGTGCTTTTGCGTAACGATAGACTTCACTGCCAGACTTGGGTCTAAGGAGGGACTGTATACGTATATGCATAGTGCTTACATTCGGTATACAGGATTACGGGTTTTGCACATTGACCGTACCACAGCAGCGCGTTTCGTGGCATTACAACCGCGCAATTCATGGCGCTGCGGGAGCAGATCGCGGCGCCACGAATCGACAGAGCAGATTTAATCTGATGAACATTCGAATTCGGAATTTACGGCTGCTGAATTTTTAGCGCGATTGGTGCCACCGCTGTGAATGCGAGGTTTTGGCACGCAGCGACATACCGCAAACTCACAACTCCTCAATGCATTGAAAAGTTTCCCAATATCAGGAAAACGTCGAAATTGACTTTCTTCATTTTTCGCTTACATAAAGCCCTCTCTTAGCTAAGCAGAGCTAGTGTGACTTAAGACTACAATAAGCTTAAATTTTGTTTCTCGGTAGTGCGAAACGAGTATTGAAATTGTTTCAACCCGCCAATGTGGAATAGTCGGTAATTAAGGATATTACATACTTTAAAAGTATACTCTACATAAGATTTCCCAAATAAGGCGCTAATGTTTAAGCGAATTGATTCAATCGGAAGATAACCGTAAAGTACCGGAATTCGTCGTGCAGACATGCAATAACATTTCGGTAGGAACGCCGGAACCACCAGAATTTTCGACTATATTTGTATAAGTGAAATATCTCATTATTTTTTCAATTTAACTTAGCATTCAAAGAGCTGTGCTTACCTGTTGGTGATAATGATGGGATGCTTGATGAGTAGGCATACATATCTGAGGAAAAAAAAACATTAACGCTGAATAGAGTAACTTGGCACGTGACAACGCTTCCGCGTATGTGGGCCACGAGTAGCACGCTTGCACGTGATCAAACATGTGAAAGGAATAAGGATCGATGTGTTTTCAAAAAATGTTGTAGGAAACGCTTGTGCCATTTGACATGTACATGTACGTGTGCAGCATGCGCGTGGTTTTCATGCGCTCCTCTATTTTTTTTTTTTTTTTTTCGGCGCCTTGTTGAGATATTCCGTTGTTTGGTGTTCTTTGAGGCTGTGCTAAGTGTTAGCTACTGATAGGGAGGATTAATTAAACCCTTCTACAGGTACATGTACATGTACATGTACCTATACGTGTACATAGAAATAAAACACTGCCCTGATGCACCTAAACTAAGATAAAAAATTCTTAAATTTAAGGTATAGAATTCTTTATATACCGATGCGGGCTGCTTGTGAGAACCGTACTATAGTTATGGTAAATGGTTGCGACTTCTCTTTTTCTCTTCTTGTGATTGGGCTTGTTACACATATCCAACTACAGTAAGTCTCACTTCCCATTTCGGCAGTCGTCGTTGCGCAGTTACATTCCCGGCTACTTTAGTTGTCCCCGCCAGAAATCTATACGTACTCGCTTTGAACACACTGCACTCGCACGAAGAACTCCCCACTCAGCACTTTCTCAGATTTTCCTCCGAACATCGATAGTCGAAACTCTTTGCGGACGTTCAATCAAATTTGCTTCGCCCCTTACGTTTTCTGCGAGTTTAGAAGCATGGCTGTCAACAACAAAGCGGGCAAGCCTTATAGTTTGGAGAGATATCTTGTCCAGCACCCTGTAGACGATTCCAACAGACTTTATGCTCTCAATACGCTTAATTTGAGACCGGAGATATTCGAAGTTCCAATCGTATCTGGAAACTACGCTGCAGATGATCGCAAGGCGGCAACCGGAGAGAATTATCAATCCATACAGTCCCTTCCCATACGAGAATCCCATCTTTCGATTGAGGCACCACGATATGAAGAATGTGCACAAACCCGTCAGCAGTACCTTGATAGCCAGCCTTTCGATAAATCCAGGCAAAATACTTCAGATTTTTCCACTTCAGAAGCCTCACTCAATACGCAAGAACAAGGTTCCGGAAATGTTATGCGGTGGAGAGCTGAAAAGGCTCCCCCCACGGCGTATGTAAGTAGAGAACTCTATTGTTTTCAATTCACACGGCTCGTTTTGAAAAAAAAAAAAGAAAAGAAAAGAAAAGAAAATGAAAATGAAAATGAAAAGAAAATGAAAAAAGAAGAACGAAAACAAAAAAGAAAAACAAAGGCTAACAACTTAAATCGCAGACGTTCGTTAACGAAACTGTAAATGAATGCGCAGAGACTCAATTCGCTACGTTTCAGCGACCTCGGTGGGAATTCAAGGAATGGACGCCCAACGACAAGCTCCCGGTGAAAAGGGCTACCTCGGAACTAGTTCCTAATACCTTCGCTCCACCAGATGTTACGAAGGTGCTTCTTTCTGACACAGACACTCAAAAAAAATTCGCCACCAAGAAATTAGCCAATCACAAGCGAAAGCCGCAAAACCCGAAGCAATCCCGTGCGCCGAATACTTGCAAACCTACCGGCAGAGGGAAAAAGCAACGGCCCGAAAGCTCCGACGACTCCGAGTTACGTTCCACTTGTCCGTTCGCTAAAAACTCCAGAGATCCAAACCACAAATGTAGTAATTGGTCCAATCCCGACACCCGCAGAGTCAAGTAAGAAATTATTGGAAGTTTCCTCCCTCATAATCCGTGCATGCTAATTGCGAGCCAATTTTTAAAGAGAACACATATTGAGCAAACACCTCAAGCATTTGCAATGTCCCAAGTGCGGTTTTCGTACCGGTCGGAAAAATGCCCTCACTGAACACGAAAAAAAAAATTGCCCGCATCAGTCTTACTTGCTTGTTGATCCCGATACCTCAAAACAGGCAAAAGAGTTAACCGAGAAAAGTAAAATTACCTGGAAAGAAATGTATCTGATTTTATTTCCTGACACAAAGGAAGAGGACATATCATCGGATGGTAAGTATGCCATCATTCGCACTTCAATGACTACGTATTTAAAGACCCGTAAGGGTGCGAAGACGTTACGAATTGCATTGCTAACTACGCCGAAGATGCGAACCTGAGTGGTAGTACTGCAAGTCCGAGCCGCAGCTATCCTTCATCTTTATGTACAGATGAAACTTCTTCCACTTTGGTCACTCCTCCTGCTACTGCATCGAATTGGCAAAATTCGAGTCCAGTCGCGAGCGACTCAAAAAACACGCCCCAAGTATCCGTGATATATGAATGTGAAGGCAACCTCCCTGCAGATGATCATGAAGGCCCTCATGACGCAATGACCGCGGAATATAACGACGATCCCTATCTACAAGAAAGCGGCGACAACCTTTTATTAGACTTTTTGATTTTTGAGATCAAACGCGGACAGCAATCTCCCAAAAGCATTGAGAACCAGTACTTCGGCCCGTAAAGCAGTTGAATCGTGTACTTATACATGTACATGTAGCGTACATTTCAAGGAGATCGGAAATGTTTGGGCTTCTTTCTCACCACCCCCCGATAACGACAAGCTTGATTTCAACGCACGTTTTTTTGCCTCCTCCTATTTATTTTATTCCATTTATTTGTTTTCTTTCTTTCTTTCTTTCTTTCTTTTCTTTTCCGGTTGCACCTTACATTATGTTGCTCTCATGCTTAGGTGGTCAGCATTCACTGCTTGTCTCCTTGATCTACTATATATGAATCGGACTTATGGGACCAGTCCATCTGTTCTGTTTCTTTCATTCCTTCGCTAATTTTTCCATAACTTTAATTTTTGGTTCTTTTGCGTTCTTACACTGTTTTGTTTTCAATATTTTCGGGTTCAATTGTTTTCATTATATTGTCCAGCGGCGTGTTTCGAGGTTGCCTAACATCGACAATTACTACGCGCGCTCGTTGAATTTCTATACCTCATACACTTGCTATACAAATAGCCTCCGTTTTCTTTCTTGTACGTTTTGTGAGGTCATAGAGTGGATGCCAGTATACATGATCATTCGTTTGTCTTGAATTCATCAAATTATGAAACCCCCTTTCTTTCTTTCTTTCTTTTTTTTTTTTTTTTAATTTTCATTTGTGAAGTCTTGGGTTTTTGGTACGGTCATGTGCAGTGACTGACAATAGCGTGCATAAAGCTCATTCGCACAGTGAAGCCGAGTGAGCTGCGATGACGTGTATTTATTTCATCATACTGTTTCTGCTTGCTAAAGAAACATCTAGCCAGTAGAAATCTTGCCGACTACCGCCTCTGCATTTCCGCCTGCATCCAAATTCTGAGCCACAAAGTCCATTCGTTGGTATTGAAGCCGCTACACCAACCATATCTCCGAGATAGCCACTTTTCCTCAGAGCATACAATTGAAATTCGTCACTGCATTGTATCGTGCTGGCAAATAAACACCGGACGAAATTTTAGAACGGTTGCTTAGCGGGTACACCATCTTCACCCTTTAGAATAAGAGGTTTTCTCTTAGAACAATCAATACATAAAGCGAAGAAACAAGGCTCAATCATTTTGTTGTCGGCTTAGTCATTTGTTGTCGGCTTAGTCATACCTTCACGGTCGCAACCCAAATGGCGATTACTCAAAACCAAGGGTTAAAATATAAATCGCATAAACACAATGAAACAAAATAAAAAAAAAAAAACAATTTTGTTACAATTCAGAGTTTTATCCCGCCCACCTCGGAATCAAGAATAAAAAACAGAAGTCCTTCAAATAGTAGTCCACTACCTTCTGCCCATGCATCTATCTTAAACTCCAACGCAACAAAAAGAGGTTATCAAGCTAAACTAAACCTATAAAATCCCAATAACAAAAAACAAAAGAAAAAAAAGGGGGAGGTGCTAATCATCTTCAGGCTCGGCCTTAATTTTCTTTCTTCCCTCGTTATCCAAAGTCTGCAAGCCAATCGCATTGCCGTCGAGATCATCTCTGCCTCTTCTACCCTGACGACCGGCAATTGCAGCCGGATCGTCGGTTTTGAGAAAATCTCGAAGACGCTCCTATATGGAGAATCGAATCAGTATGGTTTTCGGAAGGTTGTAGGGAAATCCAGGGAATTCACCTTGCCAATGTCCATAACTTGTTGAGACATCGCGTTCAAAACTCTCAAAATCGGGCCCCACAAGTTCAAATAGTAAATCACATATGCAAGCACCAGACACACAAGCGAAAACATGAAATAAAGCGGGCTCATTAAGACTATTGCCTTCATTAGTTTCAATCGCCTTAATTCCGGGCAGAAGAAAAGAAAAAAAAGTAAAAAAACTTACCAGCCAAAAGTTCATTCCATCCCAATGCCAGTAGAAGCCCATAAAAGTACAGCGGTATCTGTCCAACCGAGCTGATGGTACTCCTCTTCGCCTCAACATACACGGCATCCGCCATCCTTTTGAACCGCGTTGCAAGGTCATCCTGCTTAGCCTCCGAGAGAACTTCGAATTCGCTCTTGCCGGTTGATTCCTCGTCCTCGTTTTCGTCACCTTCCGATGCTGGGCAAGGTCCGATGAAATCCGCAAGGGATGGCTCAGAACCGGAAGCAAGCTTGATGTGGGACAAGAGTGGGATAAGTTTTAATGTGGCTTCACGAGCACGGGTGTAATTTCCCTCAATGTCGTCCGTCGGCTTCCAAACACGGGGAACACCGTGCTCATCATATCTGAAGCGGTCTTCGAAGCTATAGTATTGTCAGCCCTAAGTATTTCTTCAACATAACAAAATTAAAGATCTCATACTTTTCTCTTAACTTCAGCAATAAATTACCCTCCATGACCTCCTCGTCAATCTTCCCCTTCAGCACCTTCCAGGCTTTCTTTTTCAGCCTCCAGACGCCAATTTCATTCTCTTCTTCAGTAGCATTGAAGCTCCTCGCTCTGCTCAAGAAGCTATCCACGGTATCTTCAACAACGCCCGTCCACGCCCCCCAAACCCTGTCCCATAATGCGCCGTTCTTGGTATCTTCCAGGCGCCTAAACTCGAGCTCGACAGGTTCAGCGAGTTTATTCCGGATATTCCTCTCTGAGCGGCTGACAAGGCGCTTCATCTCTTCCCTTCGAAGTCTTGCAGCAACTTCATCAAGGTCTTTCTCCAACATCGATTGTTCGTCATCAAATGACGACCAGCTGTGTCCAGGAATGTGGCATTCGCCCGCCTCGTCCATAAACTTTTGAACCACCTTAGCTCTAGTTTCCTTGACCAACGCGGCGAAATTGTAGCTTGCGGCAGTACCCTCAGCGTTGGAATTGGCTTTTTTCAATACCGTTGCAACCTCCTCCGTGAATTCCTGCACCGCTCGTTTTGCCAACGCGCTCAGATGCCCAACGATTAAGGCTTTAAGACGTCCTTCAAGCAATTTTCTGAGATCATCCCTCTTGCGCTGGAAGACTGCTTTGTGGTATCTTCCTCCGGCCTCTTCGAACCCATCGGTAGCTTCGAAAAATGCTTTCTTGAGCGCTGGGCCAAGTCCATGCAGAACTTTCCCGCTGGCCGCCTGCGCTTCGAATGGTTCAATGATTTCGTTGAAACCGGCAACACAGGTTGCCGCAATTTCGTCACATCGGTACTGAGCAAGAAGCTCTTGCTGACTGGGAAGGTCGAGATCTTTGTTTGTCACGATCTGTTCCCACACTCCCTCGGCATAAAGTGGGAATCCATCGGCAGGAATGCGTCTATGATATGCAGGAAGGAAAACACCTCCGTCTGAATCGGTACCATTGCCATCACCGTTTCCGCTCAGCTCCGGTGGAACGCCCACCCGAAAACGTCTTCGGAGTTTTTGAGTTTCTTCCAAAAACTTATCCGGCTGGAGGAGTTTGTGCGGCAGGGCGACAAAATCAAAATCAAAGAAGTCGGAAATTTTTGTGCTTTCGAGGCCTGGAGGTTTGGAGAGCGCGTCCCAGATATGAGAAAGGTCGGTAAGAAGGGTGTTGGCAAGATTGGAAAGTGGAGTGTTGCCAATATGGTCACGAATGACAAAGAAGAGAAGTGAACGATGGGTAGTGCTAGTATGGGAGTTAGTAGGAATGTACGGTAGTGAAGGGGCAGCATCCGGAGCCTACCTTTGGTCTTTGAGAAAAAGGCCGAGGTTCACCTCGAACACAGTCTTGAGGAGACCCATATTTGCGCCCTGATATAAACCGACTTGGTGCTCCCAGATGTTGACAATCTGATCATATGTACATGTTTTAGCATAATGTTCATAAAGACAATACTTTTGTCTTGCTTAACCCCATAAATACGTAGCAGCAAGCCGCAGAATTTGCTTGGGTACTAGGGAAAATCAAACACAACGGAATTGTACGCACCATGACTTCGCTAGTGGCTAAGGCAAACAATGCACTCTTCCTCTCGAAATCTTGATCCTCTCCTCTTTCTCTGCCATCCGTACCCTCTACATCCATGACCAAAATGTTGTTAGCCACTCCTCTATTCTCATCTTCGAGCTCTTCTACTGCTCTGCTCATCCAAATTCCTTTCGTCGTCTGTCGCCGTGCTGTCTCATCCATAACTGAAAAGCGAGTTCCGAACAGATGGTTAAGCAGCGTCGATTTCCCAGTCGACTGCGAGCCGAAAACGGCGACGACATGGTAGGAAAATCCCGCAGTGAGCAGGTTCTGCGTAGACAGATAGACCGGGAGATTTGGCCTACCAGAGTCGAGTGGTTAGTTGCCAAGAGTTGATACACACTTTGATACTCTGTACACTCCCATGGTCACCTCCGGAGGTCTTTGGAGGTTGTCGGGCGATGATGGACTCAGCGAGAGAGGTGAGGGTACAAACGTAAATGCCTTATCCTCATCAATGACCTGGATACCGTTCTCGTAAGCTTCCATATCTTCCGCCGAGATTTCTTTCATTCCGGCCAAGTGTCCGTTCATAGTGACGCTCGAGGATCTTCCGTGGCCGTTTTGCGATGGGCCGCCGCCTCCTTGAGCCATTGTTTCTTGACGAGGGAAGTTTACAAGACTTCAATTATGAGGATGATAAACGGTGAAGATGAAGAGAAGTTTTATAGGGGAGGATATAGGGGGGTTCGTTGGCAATGGCGGGTTGTTGAGGTGGTGTGTGCGTTGCTTCCTAAAGCGAAGGCCTCTCTTGGATATGTGGTCTTTGGCGAGACTTGAATTATGGTTGCCGTAAGCAGTTTGCACCATTCCCTGTTCAGCCAATCGCATGACTAATGCATGATTATGTAAATTAGACGCCGTTTTCGTCCGGTTTTCGTTCCGCCCCAAGAATTAACGTGGCCTTAAACCACATTTACATGCTAATTGGTTCTAAAATATATACATATATCTATATCTTGTTATACAAGATAATAAATCCCTGTCAATGTACCATTCCGGGCAATCCATCATCTCAGACACAATCAACTAAAAAAATAATAATGAATCTTTCTTATATGTAACGGTCTCTGTACACCTGTAACATTCATGATTGTGCATCAGAGGCGTATATTCTCTTACGCTGTAAACATGGATTGTATATAAGAAGTGTATATTCTCACTTGACATTGCTAAGCTGCTTAAATGCTTATTAGAAGCCGCCGCCAACCCGACCTTTTGACACCCAAAACTCTCGTCTGTAGCAAATCCTTACAGCATTTTCTGAAGTATTTATTTATTAATGGTCAGAATTTTGGGGGTTTTCTACCTCTCGGCCAATGCCACGGCAAACATCTAATAATCTAAGCATTGTTCCACACCAATGCATTGCGTGGATGCACAAAGACGATGATATGTGTTTGTAATTCAACCTTACGATCGCCCGTTGTAACCCAACCTCAAGTTCTTGCCAAATTTCAGGTCTTTCGAATAGATTCAAGTACTTACTCTCATCCTACAGTCACCCGTCAGTAGCCTTTCCGTTTTTCTTACTTGCGACGACTCGGATTTTTTCTTTTTCCTTTTCTTTTCTTTTCTTTTTTTTTTTTTTTTTT
>JABYPW010002459.1:0-11284 GCA_016880775.1 Phymatotrichopsis omnivora | reverse complement strand
GCAGAATACAAGCATACTTACATGTACTCTACTCTACAAGTACAGGGAATGGCAAAAGAACGCTAGCACGGGATTTACTCTTGGCCTGTACCTGCATAGACCGCCAAATTCAACCCAACCATCCATCTTTGGATTGATTGGGACGTACGTATTCCACACGTTGATCCTTCGCGTCGAGTGTTGCACTTGCTGGGTTTCGCGTTGCATTGTCGATCGAGAGGATTGGGCAATTAGGAAGGTGCAGACGTTGAGCAGGAGCGTTCGCTCTCTTCACGGCAAAATGTTCGAGCAATGGCAGGAGTCAATTGCACAGAACCGCAATCAAATAAAGAGGTCGATAGACAGACTTGTCGACAGTGTTCCGGCTCCCGAATACGGCACGTTGAGCACGACATGCCTTTACCGAGGATGTTTTCTGGACTTGCATGTATACATGCGGCTCGCTGGTTTGTGGCTTCCCGGCGGCGTCCATCAGCTGGCAAACGGTTGGGTCAATATAATAGAGGGATCCGGCAACTCGAATTCTGGCAGGTTAAAGTGGGTCCTCTCGTTGTGGCAGCCGGTGTATGGCAGGAGTTTTCAAAAAAAGTTGATCCGGCAGCTTCGTGTATCTGGCAAGAGCAATTCGCAGGGGATCGCGGGTACTAGCAGGGAAAAGCTGGTATGTAACCGTACGTTGTGTTGATTGTGCTCTCGTTCATACTCCTTCGATCTTAGTTGCTGCCGAAATGGGTTGTTACTTCGTTTTAGCTATGTTTACATTTTAACAGGAGACGCTAAGAAATCCCGTTGCTAACTGTGATTCAGAAATCCTGTAGGCTCTAGCAAGACTTTTAGCGTACCTAGCCACAATGACCCACCACTTGGCAGCTCGTTGCTGTGGAAATACATAGCCTACAGGAAAAGTTGTCTGCGTGCTGCTCCTCGCGCCGTCACCGGATAAGTAACAAGTGCACAAACAGCTATCCGTAGGATATGTACAGATATGGTCAATTGGTCATTGTACAGCTTAGTCAGCAGAACTTCCAGCCTTATTTGCTATGATACTGCAACAAAAATATCGCTACCTACGTGTCTCTATTTTATTATAAAGTAAGTGCAAACTATGAAAAAATTCTACCATGTCTTCACCTCCAAAAGAAAACAAAATACCAATAGCGAAACTAAAGCGAAAAGAAATATTTGAGCAAAATCCTAGACAATCTGAGATAACACCGCTGTTGTCACACAATCGAAAAGAGACTACGGCAGCGCAATGTGCTACCGTAATAATCCTCCGCAATGAAGGATACCCCTTCTGTGCTATTGCTGCAAAAACTAGTATTGCTCATACCACTTGTTTTGCAATTTGTGTGCATAACTGTGAGTGATATCGACTTAAAAGCCAAATTCCTTATGTTGAGAATTCTCAGCAACCAGGCCACCCACTGAAGCTTAGTAAACAGCAGCAATGATATCTTATATATCTTACCTACTATTGCAGGTGAACTCTTCTTGGTGAGCTACATCCATTTTATATATATAAAAAAAAAAAAAAAAAATACAGAACAAGTGTAGATTTGTGAAGGTTGTAGAGGATAATGTAATGTGTTACACCATAAAGCTTGCCCTAGCTGGAAAAGAAAGCTTGTCTATTTGCATTCTTTAGAATTAGCTTCCTAACTCTCTTAAAATAAACCTAATTGAAAAATTATGATATATAATAAAGAGGAAAATTAAAGTGAAGAAGTTCCCTAGTTCATTTTGAGAAGTAGAAGGTGATTTTTCCAAGAGGGGGATAATTTCCATTTAATAGATTTTGAAAAATTGATTTACAGTGTATCTAAATAGATAGAGGAATGTATTAGGTAAAAATGTAGACCTCCTCATTACCAGCTATATATACAGATAATTCACATTTCATATTTCTCTATCTTTTTGTAATTTTTATAGAAGGGGATATATAATAGAAGGTGCAATAAGTAGAAGTGATAGCCATATGAAGGTTACCCTGACAGCGCTTAGCGAGTATTGCTCCTATGTATTTGACTATGGCCTTGCTCTTAATTGAGTGTACCTGACCTGTCTATATAATAGTGACTAAGGGAGTATAATGTTGAGTAGGAGTGATAGTGAAATTAGAGGTTATAAAATACTACTAACTAAGCTATATGATAACTAATTGACCATATCTGTACATAGATAAATGAAAGAGTAAATAAAATGTTTAGTGTGATATAAGGTGAGATAAAAGTGCAGAGTCTTTATATAAACACCAACTAAGTTTTATATGGGGTTATTGTAACATCTATATACCTGTATGTACTACAGTTTAGACTTAGAACAATTTAGTGCAACTATACCCCCTAACTTTACTAGGACTAGGGAAAATTCTGTATAACTACCTTACTAACCTTACTAAAGATAATAGTTTTCTATAGAGCTCTATTATATATACTAAAAAACTATATAACTAGGAGATTATAAGTATATACTACTACTACATTGTAAGTGATTGAAATGGGGAGTTGAGATCAGTATATACCACTATTTAATTTAGCAGAATCAATAGAGTATATATATTAAGCCAAGGAAAAACTAGAAGAAAATGTTCTTATAAACCCTATTAAGTTCTACTTTCACTATCTTCAAATATATATAGAAGGAGTAGAAGAAAATACTGAAGCAAGAGACTCTTAGACAATTCCAACTTTTATAAATATAGTGGTAGTAGAGAATAAAATCCTCTAAATATACTACAACCCTAAGTTTATATTAAGGTATTAGAAATTAAGCTTAATACAGTTAAATTTACCTATATAGCTTTAGAAACACTACTTTATGTACTTATAATAGGCTAACCTATAGAGTGAAATTTGTAGGGTTAATAGATAAAGAGGAAAATTTAGTAAAAGTATAGAAGTATCAGATATATTGAAGAGAAACTTGATCTTTTATTAATAAGAATATCTATATATTAGTTAAATCAATTAGATAATAAAGCTTTTAAAAGGAAAATCCTAATATAAATTTTGATTAATCCAGATATAAGCCTATCTATATAACAATTATCCTTAATATATATATTTTTTTTTTTTTTGTTTACTTCATGTTAATTATTTCTATGTATAACCTCTACATATAACCTCTACTATTACAGCCTATAGTACTAAGGGATACATGGGATAATAGGTTATATTAGATGATGCACTTTAGTAAGTATTCCTATTCACAGTTAAGGAGATGTTTTGTCTTAAGTATGGGCTCTAACTACTATTAACTAGAGTATATTACCTCTATTTATGTTAGTCATATATGACTAGTGTAGTAACTGCTAATAAGCATCCTAATACATGATTAGAAAACTTAGGTAAATCATATGATCTAGTTAATTATAAGGGTATAACCTATAAGCTGATTAAGCTATATTGTATAAAGATAATCTGACCTTAAGATCAGTGATTAGTACTCATTTATTGCTAATCACTTCTATATCTTCTTCTAGGAATATTGATTAGTTAATGTTGATTAATAAGAGATTGTCTTTAGGTTTCTTTAGGGTTATATTTCTTATATAATCTCTTATGTTATTTCCTTAGCAGGATAGGCTATAAAAGAAGTGTTATTTATTGCTCTTTATATCTCCTAAAACCTAACTCCTAACTCTTATCCTAACTTTCTACATCTTTTTTTGCAATTTTTATTTCACAATACTAAGCTTTGATCTTAAGCTAGGATACCTTATCCTTTTTGCCACAATAGGATCCTAGATAGGGATTATATTATATATAACTATTTAGCCTAATAATAGAACTAATAGGTCCTTGGCTAAAAATATCACTAACATAGTATGCTCTAGTGTTAAGCTTCAAAACTTTCCCTCTATAACTATAGTAAGACCTGGCCTTGCTTATCATGGTGGCAATAATAGAATACTGCCCCTCTACCCTACCTAAATAATAAATACCCCCTCCTACCTCTACAAGGCTTAGAGCCTAATAGTTAAGGTCTATGCAAAGTGATAGGGAAGGAACCCCTACTCTATTCCCATCTTAAGTAGTACTAACAATCCAACTAAGAAGTTAACTAGCTGTTAATCTCTTTAAGGATCCCAAAATAACCTATTCCTACAGTATACTAGAAGTGCCCTATTATTTAAAGGATACAATAGTGATGAAGAAGAAGAAATACTAGAAGAAAGACTAGGAATATAAATTCAATACAAACTTCAATAAGAAGCCTTTAAAGTACTCTCTAGTGTAGAAGTAGCAGAACTAAGAAAGAAAGCCCAAGTATTTAGCACTGATAAATACAGATCTCAAGGTCCTACCATAACTGTAGAATATTACACAGAATTAGAAATCTAGATAATAGATGAACTAACCCCTTCCCTACTCCCATAAAATAATGAAAGGGAAAACAAAAGGAAGAGAACCCAGAACTTGATGAACTATATAACTCTATAAGGGTCACTAAATGTGCTGACAAATATCTTCAGAAGCTAGGCTAGGACAAAATTGCTACAGTAATTAAAATGCAATCCTTTCTAATATTTGCTATTAATATAGCTAACCACACTATACTAAACTCCTTAATCGTAACTACTAGGTTAATTACCATAAACACTATCATGGTAAGCTTCAAAGGGATAGTAACTTTTATGCAAACAAAATTTGTTGAGCTTAAAGAAGAAGTGAACTGTATAAATAAAGAAAGCAAAGAGCTTGAATAATAAATCACTTTGGCAACAAGAGTTACATAGTCCCCCCCAACCCAACTAACTCAGACTAGCCCTATAGTACTATATAAGTAATCTTTCAGTAATATACAAATTATACCTATTAAAATCAGTACAGTCATCAATAACTGCAATTCACTTCCTAGCCTATCTACTAGTACTATACTAGAAAACACTTTATTACTAAATATACTTATAGCAATCTAGACTACAAGATCAAAGACTGATAATACAATTATACTACCTTCAAATACATTAACTAAAAAGGTGTTTATACTTCTAATAGTCATGAACTTCCCTAAGCACTTTGATGCTAAAAGAACCAGGCTATCGCACTTAATTAACAGCATATGATATAGGTTTAGTAGCTCCCACTTTTTCCAGCATGGTTAGATTTACTTCCTTTAGGTCCAAGTGTGATGCATTTATACTTCTAATAACCTATGCTGTACTATGTATATTATCACTATAATTAAAGATCATAAGCCTAAGGACTAATCTGAGTATGAGGAAGAAATATAGTCTTAGATCCCCTTCCCCCTCCCCTAAGTTTATTTTAGAAATATAGATTATGTTTCCCTTTTATAGTATACTTAGCACTTTTACTTTTTCCTATTTCTTTTTCTAGGTGTTGTAAGGTTCACCTCCTTAGGGTAAAAGGATAGGGTCTAATTACTCTTCCCTATTTATATTCTTAGTTTCTATTAGGCTTATTCCTTAACCTTGTATATAATAGGTTTATTTATATTTTTCAGTTTTTCTTTTACTCTTCCTCTCTTACCTCTCTTTACTATTTTCTACTAACTGCTTTTTTTTTATTGCTTTTTGTTCTACCTTAAGGATCATACTTAGACACTAGTATAGCTATAGGTTTTGTCATGCTATATCCCTAATAGGATGTATACAAAGCTTGTACCTTAAATAAATGCAACATGATTTAAACAAAAAAAAAAATTATTATGATAAGTAATTTCATTTACCCTTTTATGATCAGGTAACTTGTCTCAGGAATAACTCTAAAGTCACATCTCAGATATATATTAGTATACTATATACAATATTGAGGATTCTATTATGAGTCAGTTATTAGGTCTCCAGTCTATATCTCCTAGATAATGTAATATACTTAGTGGGATAGCCAATTAGTACATAGGACTTATAGAGAAGTTCACTATAACAATTATATCATAAAAGCTAGTTATAAAATGAATATAATATATAGGATATATAGGTTAAAAATATATATATTATGATATAGTTAATTTTTATTTTTATTATATTTTCCTGTACTAATAGTTAGTCCCTTGCTTAATCTACACTAAAAGTGATTTGTAAGAAATTTTGTGTTGAAAATTTGTGATTCTATTCTATATTTAATTGTAGTTAACTAGAGTTATTGTTATAGCATATTATCATTATATATTATTCTAGTTATATTTATTTACTTTTTTGAATTATATCTGATATAAAGCATACAGCTAATGGATTTCTACTACATAATCTGATGTTGAAAATTATCCGGGATGATCAAATATAATTGATGTTATAATTTATGATTAGAGCCCATATTACTATATTTAACTTTATAGATCACCTGTATATTTCAATTGTAATCTTATATATTACAAAAATTGTGTACAGTATAGTGCTTCTCCCTTTAATGTGCATGTGAGTAATGATTAGGAGGAGGAAGGGAGACATTTCTAGGATGCATAATCTCAGGAATAACCTAGTCCATTCCATTTAGCTAATTATACTTTGCAGAAGAATTATAGTTTTGATAGCTTTTAAAGTAGAAATCAACGCATTAGGCCTGCAGCTTACAATGATATATTACATTTCCATTTATGTCGTTCTACAACTTATTATACAACTACTAAATTCATTTGGCAATTTTCTTTCCTGGCCTAGTAGTTACGAACAACTCTGAATTCTATCAAATTCATTCAGAAACCAAGCATAGAAGCCCCCTCTCCACTCTTCCAGGTTGTAGTCAAAAAGGCCAAATTCACTGAAAATTCATCTATAAGAAGGTGTTTAGAGAGTGCAACCGTTTACATGCTGCAATTTTACAGCGGTTGTAGAGACTGATTCTTTTTACTACTTGTTTGCTCATGGGCTTTAGTGGATGGTGTAGTTTATCTGGGAATTTTAGAGTGGGCTTGCAGGGAATGATTAATGCTTCACTTGTTTGGAGTGGGTTTCCGGTCTCTAACCTTCTATAGCATATTGTACCCGTGTTGTACGAACAGTGAAGACACAATACGCAGGACTCAACACCATGCTTGTATTTTAGACCGTTAATTTGTATCTCCGATCATTCCGCAGTCGAGATAACATTCCTGGGATACATATATGAATATACGACAGTCATCCGGGCTTAATCTTTACAACAGCGGCAAATGCGACAATAGCCTATTGTTAGGAATTCAGTCTCTCACACGAGATGTACTGGACTGAATTTCGTTCATTTATTTAATTATTCTTGTCTATTCTGCTCACGGCGTGTGATCTGGAGGAGGAGTTTGAACTGGAAATCGCGGAATGAGGCGTGTGAAATTGGTTTCAACGAACTGTATTTACTTACTTTGAAATGGCCTATTTTTTTTATTTTTCCCCTCTGCGGTTGCGAGGATAGAGGGCTACGCCGTATTATGTGTCTGTCTACTCGTAATCGAAAACCTAGCTTTATGCGTTTCTATCTTATAGTCCTACGATGTCTGAACGTTTTGCTTTAGCGCAAGCCGGAGCCGCAAAAGCGATTCGCACATGAACCACCCGGGGACTTATCAACCTGAATAAATTCTAGAAAAAAACTCAAGAAACCACTGTATTAGCAACCCATCCCAGGACCATAGGCCAGAGGTAAAAAACGCTACCGCATAGCTTACCAGAAACGACCATCCCATAGCCAGTCACCCAGTCAACTTTTCATCCCCGCTGGAACCCCATCCCGGGGAAACCTTCTCCAATCCTCCAAATACATTACTCCAAAGACCGTAGCTACCACTTGGCCCCCAAGGAAGAGAACAAAAAACGATGTAGAACAAAAACAAAATCTCATTCAGCCGTAAAAAGTACCTGTACACCCATATCCACCCCACCTCAGTCACCCAAGAACATCAACCCCCTCCAACGAACATTAAACTCAATGCCATAACGTAGCAAATCCCCAGAAAAACAGCACTTCTCCAACATCTGTCCCTGCCTTTGAGGTCAACGTTTAGCTGTAGTACCTATTTCCCAGAGCTCGATTAGTATTTTCTTGAAGATCGAGCATGGAGAGGGTGGAAGAAAGGTCCTGACATCTCCAGCGAGCTCCCATTCCCGATCTCGTAGTCAGCTAAGGTGATGTGGTCTTTGAAGGTCGAGTACCATTTCTTCAAGACAATCTATTCCTCCAACTTTCATTAGCATCCTTCCACTCTTAATCTCTACAATACCCTTTCTCTCCCGCATTCAACCGCTCCTGCTCCCACCGAGACACCTCGTGGAAAGCAGCAAACCATTAAAACCAGCAGTAGTAAACTCATAAACTCACCTTTTCCGGTGCAGTCCCAATCTGCGCAGCAACAAGCTTCTTGAAGTCTCCGATGGTATCATCCGGCTCGCACTTAACACGGATCTTCTTCCCGAGACGGTCGTTGCTATATTCCATTAGCCAATATCACGACCCCTAGCGGATCTCAACCCACCAGATAACCTCGATCATGATCGCTACCGCCACTATCGCGGCTCAGGTGTCAATGTGGATGAAGCTGGACGATGGCAACGCTTCACCGCGGTAATTCACTCGTCGCTGTCATTCCGTCGCATGCGGCTCGGCTCTTGGCGCTCATTGCTATGTGCGCATGATTACTCAAGTGCAAGTGCGGCACCTACCAAGCTCACGAACTGGACGCTGTTGTTTATTTACTCGCACACGATACAACATGGGTTCCAAATGGGTGTACCTCTCGATTGGCAGCGGTCTTGCCGCGGGTCTCAACGGACTGTTTGCAAAACTTGTTACGACGACGTTGACGACGTCCATTGCGTCCGGCATCGCAGACAAGCTTGGGTTGCCGGAGGATGAGATCGTGGTGGAGTATGGTGTGCGAACTGTGAGTGCAGATCAATTAAGCTTGAGACGACGAATGGCGCGAGAGAGCAAGGTGGATGGATGCTAATGGATGAGGATGAGCATGGGATCGAGGGATAGGTCTTCTTTTTGCTGAACCTGTTATTCAATGGATTTGTTCGTCCCCTTTCCACAAGCTCGATATAGAAAGGCTAACGCCCTGCAGATGTGGGGACTCTTCACTGGTACTCCCAACTCCCCTCTCAAAAGTTGGTAAAACTGACTCCGCGCAGCAGCACTAGCAAAAGGCACCTCAGCCACAAAAGTCAGCGTGATTAACACCTCCTCCAACTTCATGGTCCTCCTCACTTCTCCCCGCGTCCTTCACCATCTCTAACCGCACCAGATCACCGCCATCCTTGGCTGGCTAATCTTCTCCGAAGCGCTCCCGGCGCTCTGGTGGCTCGGGGCGTCCCTCCTCGTCGCAGGCAATGTCATCATCGGCAGGCGCGAAGAAGTGGAACCCTCTCACTCCCCGTTGGCAACCCGCCGCCGCAAAAATCCCGTGGACACCCCCGAGTCCACTACGCTGCTCACGTCCGACTCGTCCAGCTCGGAACTGGACACGCCTACGAAGAAGCCCGTCATCAAGCCCAAGGCGAAGTAGACCTTCTATTTGCAGTCCGCAGTGGAAAGGAAGGGGAAACAATATTTTTTTACGTAATCGAGTTGTATGTTAGCTTAAAGGATCTGGAAAAAATATACATATCTATAATTTTTTTATGTTTTTTTTTTCTTTTTTTACAATGCACACACGAATCATCCGCCGCACGTACTCGACCGCCCCGTCCCCGCTCGCGTCAAAACACGTCCTGGTTACCGGCGGTTCCCGCGGTATCGGCCTGGCCATCGCCAAGCGCCTAGCGGGCCTCGGTGGCAGCTGCATCCGCATTGCGCGGGACCAGACCCGTCTCTCCGTCGCGGTCGCCCAACTCCCGACGCCCGAATCGCAGGAACATATCTTCCTTTCTGGCGACGTACCGAGCGCCGAGTTTTGGGCCCAGGTCCGCCAATCGAAGGTTTGTGAGCATGACTCTGAGATTGATTCGAAATGCTTAGAGGAAAACTGGGCAGAAACACAACGATGTACTAGTAAACGCGGCGGGGATAACGCATTCCTCGCTGCTTGTCGCCATGCCAGCGGATATCGTCGAGGACGTAGTGGGCACGAACCTGGTGGGGACTGTGTTGGCGTGCCCGGCCATCGGACGGGGGATGGTGCGGCGGAGGGCCGGTAGGTGATTCTGCTTTCCTCCGTTCTGGCCCTTGTGCGTTGAGGATTGAGACTGAGGTTAGGATTGAGCGGTACTAAGCGGAGTGATTGGATAGGCTGTATTATTAACATCTCTATCCTCTTCTCGCACCCTATTGTCGGCACTAGCGTCTACAGCGCTTCGAAAGCCGGCGTTCTTGGTACTCCTTCTGTTCCCCCTCCCCCATCCTTCCTGACGTAGCAGGCCTAACCCGCTCCCTTGCTGTCGAACTCGGACCCTCGAATATCCGCGTTAATGCCATCGTGCCGGGATACATCGCCACGAACATGACTGAGTGTATCCTCTCCCTCCTCCCCTCAGTTTTCCATCGGCAGGGCTAACCTCCGCAGCACTCGACCCAGCGAGAAAAGACGCGATCCTCCGCTCTACACCACTCCGCCGTTTCGGCTGGAAGACGTGGCGGACGCCGCGCAGTTCCTCTTTTCCGTGAGGTTCGTCACGGGTGCGGAGGTGCTCGTCGACAGGGGCTTTCGGTTGGTCAGTGCAAGTGATGTGGGTTTTCAGGTGTAGAATATGGTGGTTAAAAGAAAGTGGGATATTGACTACCTTCACGGTATCGATTATAAGGGTGATTATGCGATTTAGAATCGCCCTAGCCACACCATAATCGCGATCGGGAATATCTCCTTCAGAGGAGATATTCCCGATCGAAATCCCGTCTAGCTTGTGGGCTATCCTATTATCGACTACTCTGCACAAAAAAAAAAAAACTACCTTCACGCAAAATCGCCTTAATCGCCCATAATCATCCATAATCCGCCTCCCTCAAAATCGCTACCGTGAAGGTTAATTTTTCCTAGCTGGCTCAATTGCTCATTTGATAGCGGTCCTTGAGCCAGCCGCCGAAGAATTTAATTCATTTAGATAATGTCGGCGTGGATGGAACGCTCTACGTAACCGGATGAGATTCTTCACGTTTCTTTTCTTTTCCTAGTTTTCTCTCGTTTTTTCTTTCCAAATCAAGTCATTAATACACCATTTTCACTCGCCTTATCTCATTTCATCCCATTAATATAATTTTAGCATGTATAGCTTTATATAATCCCTTCAACCGCCAATACCATCACACCTTCAACATAAAACCGGAAAAAATAATATGTAATAAAAAAAATAAAAAAAAAAATAATAATAATAAAAAAAATAATAATAATAAAATAATAATGATAATAAAAT
>JABYPW010002458.1:0-11290 GCA_016880775.1 Phymatotrichopsis omnivora | reverse complement strand
AGAGACTGCTCTAGAAGGGAGGCAGTGCTCTTGGCGATTGGTATAAAAGAGAAGGAAATCTCGCGGTCCTGTATTTCTTTCTCTTTCTTCTTCACGCAGTATCTTAAGTATACACCTTCGGAATAAAGAGTTATTCCCACAAACCTTCAGCACATCGTTGCTTCGCTCAATGCGCATCTCTTGAGTCCTCTACAGAGTTGTGTATCTTCTTCTATCCTGATTTACCCAAAACCCCCGATACAGACTGAGCTTCAGTTGTATCGCTGAAGGAGTTGTCCTTTACAGAAACCTTATTAATTAGTTTAGTATATAGAAGAGTATAATATTATATACTTAATATAATTAGTATATAGATATAGGCTTTTACTTATTAATAGTAGCTTCTTCTCTATAATTAGAGTGAAATAAGTAGAACACAATTATTTAATTCCTTAGCTATCTTGCTACTAGAATCACTTACTTATATTTTTAGAATATTTAATTAGCATGTTTTTTTATTTCTACTAATTGCTGATGTAGCAATAAGTCATAAGATATTAGGTAATAATTTTATGACCTGATTAGAACTTGCATATAACTTAGCCGTAATAGAATCTTAAGTATAAAACTTGAATGTACATTATTGGTTAACGATGTATTGGAGTTGTTGTAATGTATATTGCTTGCCTGCAGTACTAGTAGTAATAACTTATATTAGTGATATTGATATTCCTAATCCTTTTGTAATTTTCTAAAGAAAGGTTTTGCCTTATAGAATATACTATATAGAGGGGTGGGGGAAAAAAATTCCAATTATTTACTACTTCCTGACCTTGTTCGATAGTAATCGAGTATATAATCCACGTTATGTCAAAAAAAAAAAAAAAAAAAAATACAAAATCTATTGTACACTATTGTAAAATACCTAGCAATATAAATATAAAACTGCTAATACGAAGATAATAATTATACATATACTTTGATATTACAGTCTCGTTGAGCTGAATAACAGTTTAAATATATTCAGTTGTACCAATAAAGTATGGTATAATAACCGTTCTCCAGGCCTAATATCTTATCATCTCTTCTTTTCTATATAGAAGGTAACTAAGATAATATTGACTCTATTAGGACTAAGATAATATTAATTCTATTGGAACTAATATAACTAATAGATAAGACCAATTTTGTCAAAATGTAAAATCAAGAAAGAAAAAATAAAAATAAAAATGAGGGAAAAGCCCTTGACTAAAAAGCAGCGTAGCGTTCGCCCTCAGCCTTACGCTTCGACGCTTTGGCATTGGGAATGCGCGAGCCGTGATTTGCGGGCCTGTTGCCGTGGGATGAGGAGAGACGAGAGCCACATAGCAGAGTATAGTGCACACATGCAAGATGGATTGGGAGATGACTGCGTACTGAGGCTAGAAAATACACAGCGAAGCCCGTTTGAGAGAGTGTCGGTACTTTTCGCTTGTTCGTAGCACCAACTTCACGGCTTCTACCCCAACGCTCCAAAGCTGCACAGTCCGCCATGTCGTTTACTTATCACGCCGTCCGTCACTTCAGCCAGCGCGCTGCAAGTAGCCATTGATCTCACTGCGTCCCCGGCACGCACAGCCACCCGGCGATGAGTACATTAGCCGAGCGCCCCCAGAGCTATCGCGGCTGTCTTAAAACTTCGAACTATCAGCGCAGACGCGGCTTTCTAATCACGCTGGTTTTACTCTCCCATTCGCTGCCCCTGCCGTCAGGAGAATGAATCACCTTCAAGACAGGTTTGTGCAGCTCTATTCCCGACCGATGATATTAACCACTGACTGAAGTGCGTGTACTATACTAGTACATGTAGCTTCAAGGAGGAGCTGAGCCTGCACCATTGCTGCCGGTAAGCTTTGGACTTCTGCCATTGAATGCACGCTTGCATTCTCAACGAGCATAAATTGGGGTATAAAAAAATACATTAGTGACCTTTTCCATTGCCCATACCACCCTCAACCTCTATAATCTGCTTAAATCTACATCTGTTCAATGAGCCTTGTCTTCAATTAACGCTGCGGCTTTAACAAAATCCTTAAAATCTGGTAATTTGAAACCCCGTAAAGAGTTTTCATTAAAGAATAGAATAATTTTATCTAAAATGTCTGAGAATTTAGTTACAGTAAGAATAACTAGAGGTCTGTCAGATACAATTAAGTTTCCGCAGCAATCTAAATATTTAATTAAGCCAGGCCCCCCACCCGTAGGGCCCACTGGCAAGCATGCTATGTAGGAAAGAATGTGCTGCAAGGAAAAAAAAAAAAAAAAAAAAAAAAAAATGGAAACTTAAGCTGATGTGTCGATAAATTGAAATATTTTTCCTAAAGATTGTTGCCTGTTGACGATGGCGACGACGATGTCACACCATCCCCAGGCATCCCCTTACTTTATTCCAGCTTTCCGGCGCTAGATGCTAAATTGTGGTTTTCCGGGCCGGCCTTCGGCTTTCGTAAACTCCGAAGTTGTACCGCTCTGATGAAGGTCGCAACCACCTGCTGGATGCAAAGCTTAATGTACTGTACATGTAGCAATTCCACCCTCTTGGAGCTTAATCGGCGATAGCGGTGATCGCTAATCTATTTGAGATGATACTAACGTGATGATTAAACTTTCGAGGGTATAGACAACGGATACATAATACGCGGGTTAATGTCCCCTGATAATCGAGTCAAATCATGCGATTGGAGTACCAGCAGACATCCCCTTTCTCCACATCTCGCTTAAGCGCCCCCCCCTCCCCCCCCCCTTCCTCTCTCATCATCGCTATTACCAGCGTTAGACAAAAGACTGGTGTGGATTTATCCTTGCTGGCCCTCTTCTCTCCGTCTAGTCCAAGAATGACTGGAACTTGACCATGCATGCGATGTATACCCCGCCGAGCTACTCGTAGAGTGCATAAAGGGTACTGGAGGGCTTCCCGTAAGCCTTTGAACGTGCTTGTGAGAATTAGTACGGTCCAAATACGCCAAGGAACTTTTCAAAGCAGAGATAGAACCAGGGTCGTTGAAAAGGCCCCCCCACCTTTTTTCAACGCCTAGTGCAATGTTCAACCAGTAATGTCGCGCTAAAACAGGCAAACGATTCTGGATATAAACATCACTTGAAAAATCTAACTCCAGGAAGGCAACTGGTTTACAGGTCTAAAGAAGCAGACGAATGTTGCTTACGGGAGAAGGGATGTCGCAACCTTGACACCGCTTTTGGCATTGAACGTTCAAATTTCTCCTCCACTCAAAGACATCCTGGCGGTCCTGGCGAGGAAGAAAACCAGGGATTAAAGGACCAATTAGGTTCTTAGGCTGCTTCGAACCAGCCTGGCCGTCCTGACTAGTCTTAGCGACTAAGTGCCAATCATATCACGCAAAGACTTGCCACTCAGGACGATCAGGACGTCTTTGAGTATATACATACCCTTAGAGTAGGATGGTACTTTTGTGCTACCTTAATATTTCTCCACACGAGGTATCTTGGCTTTCTACACACGACGATGCTATTGCATATCGGGTCAAATTGCGCCGTGTCCGGGTGCGATTGCAGTATGATCACAGGATTCATGATCTAATAATAAAGAAATTAAAAAGCTCAAAATGGTTTGACAAATCGACTGCGTTTGCCGCTGATCTCAGGCTTGCGGATTGGCTATTGTTCATTCACCGTTATTCTGGACACACGGGTAGAGATGGATTTTTTCGCCGACGGATGCAGATATTCCGGCTATCCGTTGAGATATAAAAAGAAGGCTTACTCGACTTTGAGTTTCTGACCTACATTGTAAGCAGAATTCAAGAAGAAGCTGTTTTGCAGAAGCGATAAAATACGAACAATGGCGACAAAGGCGAATCAAGTCGTGGTGACGCTGAAGAATGTTGGCCTCATCGATTTACCGGGCAAGACTCCCGAGAGCGCGAAGGCTGTCAGCGAGATTTTGCAGGAGAATCTTGATATGCATCACATATTCTACAATGAGAGAAGTGTTTCCCCCTTCCCTGACTATTTAATAACTTTCCAAGCCATGCTAACCAACCACCAGACTTCCATGTATGCCCCGCCTCCTCTTATCGCACATCCCCTCAAATTCCCACTTGTTTAATTGGTTTATATCCAGAACCACATCCTCCACTACATGCTCGCGCTCTGGGACTTCAGCGCCCCTGCAGACATCTACCGCTACCACTATGAACGCGAAAAACTCTACCAACGGCCCAAGATCGCAGTTACGCCTAAGATCGTCACGGACCTCACGGACGAGAGTAAATGGGGTGAATATCTGGGGAAGGCAGCATACTACTCCGATTTCCTAGCGTTTTTCCAGCGTGAGATCGACGAGATTGGATGGCAGGAGAGTTTGAAGAAGCGGCTGTTTTCCGGGACCGAGCAGGCGAATACGATGCTTGGACGGTTCTTCGCAGGTAAGAAATTTTAGTTGGTTCTGTACGTTCCATATGTGTGTGTGTGTGTATATATATATATATTATGTATATGAAGAATATGGGGCACGTATGCAGGGAGAGAAAAGGAATGAGGAGGCTAACTAAATGACGGGGGAATGGTATGTTGGAACGGACAGGAGTATACCATCCCTTCATCCACATTGGTTACGGCATCGAATTTCAGCTGCCAGCCATAATCGCAGAAGGGCTCGCGGAAACAGCGGTGCACGAAAATTGGACCTACTCCTACCTCAAAGAGTGCGATTTGCAGGCCACCCGCACTGCGCAGGTCTGCACCTCCCCATGCCCCTCTTTCCCAACCACGACCCGGCCACATGAACATGGCATTAACAGATCAAACCCCTCGCCGTATTTTTTGAAAAGAAAACGCAGGCTCCGAGAAAAACCATAGTCTCCATCCTGGACGAGATCCGAAAGGACGAGAAATTCTGCAAGGCGCCGCACAGGACCAGCCTCGTTAAGGCCGCTGTGATCATGGAACACGACATGGAGGAGATGGCCAAGTACGCGAGTCAATTCGTCGTAGACCCCACGGAGTCAGAAGTGTCGTTGCGGGCCGCTGAAGCGATCAACGCTGCCGGTGCATATTCCCAATTCCCGCATTTCCTTCCCCTCAACCCCTCCTTTTTTCCTTTTTCTTCCATTTCTCTCCGCCCCCGCCCCCCAAACCCCATCCCACCTTTTCCCCCAATGCCAAAAAAATAAATAAATAAATAAATAAATAAATTCGAAAGCTGAGACCCTAGCAGCATACTTCCTCGGTGCCGCCGTCCGCCCCGAAAAGCAAATCAAATTCGATTTCTTTTTGATGCACGGCCTCACTTCGTCCCTCTTCCTCAGCGTCTTCCTGGCCCAGGACTGGTTGACGCTCCAGCAAAAGGCGAGATTGGTGGAATCGAAGGTCCGCATCGATCTTACGCTGTTCGCGGCTTCCGGTGGTCCCGCCCTCTATCCCGAAGAGATCGCAACGTATGTGCCAAAGTGCGCGTTTACGTCTAACCCGTGGACGGACCTGTTCGCGCGCGCCACGCTCTTCCAAGACGAAGGCCACACTATCAAGACGTTGCGGACGTTGGTGCATGGAGAAAATGTTTGCAGGGACCTGCAAAACCGCGACGGCTTTGTCATGGTCGGGGATATGTGGGTGAAGATGGCGGCTATGTGTAGGTTTCTTTTTTACTCCTGTGTTTCGAGTTTTGAGGCGTCATGAGATATTATTCGGTGCTAACTGAATAGATAGGTATGGATAGTGTGGAGGAAGGTGGAGAGAGGTGGATTATTGACACGGGGTTCGATCAGAATTGGAAGGAGTTTGGGCCTAGGAAGACGTATACGCATGGATCTGAGGAATAGTGGAGGAATTTTAAGGTTTGATGGGAGTTCATTTTTTATCTCTTACATTTCATTTTTCCCCCTGGGAGGGTTGAAGGTGCTGTTGTGAAAGTTGTTGTTTGGTATTACTACACTCCCCGCTCTACTGTTTTTGTAAGTTTTCGGTAATTTGAAAACTGCTGCTTAAATATTATGTAGCGAATCTCGATCGCCCGGTTTGCCTCGAGAATATACCTTTATTTATGCACATGTACAATTATGCCGATTAAGTCTTCGCATAGCAACCATGACGATGACTAATCAGGCACCTTTCTCTCCTTGAGTCTGTGTACCCCGAAGCGGGTGAACCATCAAATATTAACAAGATCGGTAAAACAAAAGAAAAAAGAGGCTTTGAATTAATTTACTAACATTATATAAAATGCAAAAAAAAGTAATAGAAGTAAAAAGGATTAAAAATATTACAAATAAACTAGTAATGTGTTGTACCCCACTTCAATTGAATACATTCCAGTACTCTCTTTAACATTGACCAGATTAGACACTCAAAATCATCCGGCATAACTTTTCCCTACTCCTCTACCACTGCCGCACTGAATTCATTCTATGTCCTAACCTGAGGAACTCTCTTAGCAATCCTTAGCTTCGTGGTTTGCCAGAGATTCTTCCTCGGGTTGAGATCAAGAAGTTACGGCAGCTAGTCAATAGACCTAATCTCATTATTAAGCTTCGTTTGTTTCCCATCCACAAAAGAAAAATTGGACAAGATAAGAGAGGCAATAGCAATAGAGGATGGGACTCTTGTCTTACTATAAAGATTTATAAAGCTCTCCATGTAAAATTAAAGATTAAATCTATTAACTGGCTGCTGCAATCCCTGATCCCAACCCGATAGAGAATCACTGACAAACCATGAAGCTAAGGGCTACCAAGAGAGTTCCTCCGGTTAAGACACAGAATAAATTGGGTGAGGTGGTGGTAAAGAAGTGAGGAAAAATCACACTGGATGACTTTGAACATCTAGTGCGGTCAATGCTAAAGAGAGTGCAGGAATGTATCACACTGTAGGAGGGCACAACAATTTACTAGTTTATTTGTATTTTTTTTTTTTTTTTTACCCTTTTCACTTCTGTTACTTTTATAATTTTGTGTACTGTTATTGAACCTCTTTTCTCTTTTGTTTTACAGATTTTGTCACTATTTTATGGTTAACTCGCTTCGGGGTATAGAGAGAAAGGTGCCTGCTTAGTCATCTTCACGGTTGCTATGCGAAGACTTAATCGGCACAACTGTACTAGTGCTCCTTACGTCATTCGCCGTATGAAGGTTACCCTGACGGCGCTTAGCGAATGAAGGTACATACCTGACCCTCCTAGAATGTGTGACGATGTCCTTGCTCCTCATCGAGTATAAACGCCCCGTCCACATTGCAAGTGATCGAAATGGGAAGTTGAATGCAGCTCCATACGTCATTCCAACCATCCCTGTTATCAACGCCGGGTAACCCTTGGCCCGGACTCGTCTAATTTGCCCTGACGTCAACGTTTCAATCAAACTTCCCCGAGAAGCAAACATTCCAATACCGTCCATAGAACGACAACGAGCCACCATGGGTTCCAAAACATCGAAAATAGCGCGAGCCGCAGGTCCCATTCGAAAATATCCCACACGACAGCCATTGGGTCAAGCCACTACAGCGGAAGCACCTTCCTCGACTGCTGCGGGAGCCGGACGGATAGATCCGAAACTACAACCTAGCTACGAGAAGAGCGACTGTAAGTGATAGTTTGTTGTAAGGATGGGCAAAAATGGAAGATTGATAATGAGGAGGATAGCGATAAAACAAGATGCTCAGGATCCGGATTTCCAGGGTATGCTCAGATCCATAGGAATGGTGCAGGTTCCAGACGCAGCGAAGAATGTCCAAATTAATACGAATGTGCTGCTCCTGTATCTTCACTATGTGAATTAATGCTGAAATTTGTCCTGTAGATGTCGCCGTCTCTTCGCATGCTTTCACACCGCACACAGTTGGCTGCCGAGCACGAGCAAGAAATGGCGAATCCAACGAAAAGAGAGAACCGTAAATGGGCGGATGCACATACTATCCTCCGGGCTCTGCAGCTGAAGGAAAGGGGCTTGGGTTCAGAAGAGATTGAGAATGAATTGGGATTAGCGAGGGGGTTTATGGATAGATTAGGTGGGAAGGTGTTGCGTCCTTGACATATCACGGTTAATGGCCGGCATGTGTAGAATAGTTTGTTAAAAGTGTTTTTTTTTTAGGGAGATGTGTGTGTGTGTGTTTTTGTGTGAATATAGGGGTTAGGCGTTATTCGGTTTCCAGATTATATCCAATATTTCGTCTTTCTTTCTTTCTTTTTTTAAATTGCAATTGTAGAACAGGCATATGACTTTGGAATGACTTCACGGAATTGATATTGATATCGTTCCCCGCATCTTGCAATCAAACTAATGTAATACTATTGCAAACACCGTTGGTTGCTTAGGGAAAGGTTGATAAAGGATTCGATCGCTTGAATTACTTGATCATAGGAATCGTGGGAACTTCTTTGTTAGGGGTATATTTCCCAGCAAGTTATTCAGGCTTTGGCTCTTCTAACATATCTGCTAGCTGTTTTGGAAGAACTTTCAACACGACGTTACAAAGCAAGCCCAGTTTGAGTCAAGGTTTCTTGAGTCCGTTCGTCTTATCGTTGGAAAGGCAGAGGCCGATATTCTGTTAAAGATGAACGAGCATCAGAAGGTCTTTCAGGAGAAAGTCATGGACAACCAGAAGTCCTTGGGTGATGAAAGGCTGGCGAAATGAATCGAGTCGGTGGGCTACAGTTTGCTCGTTTACGTTTATTGTTTTTTTTCCCCCTGTGAATAGGGTGGCTGGTTGCACTACGTGGTGTTTTTTAGGTTGCATTACACAGTGTTTTTAATTTGGCTAGACAATGAGAGGTTGAAAGCTTTAGCCCTTCTCATCAATAGAAGAATCATTCAAACAAAACGTGCCACCCGTGTATTGTACATCGGTGGTTGGGGAGGCTTGCCGAAACCCCCACCTACTACTCCTCTGTAAAACCCCCACATATCCTCCGCTACGCTTTTAAATCATTCCGCCCCTCGTGCCGCGGGGGTACTTTATATTACTTAAGCTGACCGAGCATCAGCCACGTTCCTGCCTGGAACATGATCAATATTACTCACTCCGTTCTCACAAATACCCAAGGTGTGGTACAGCTTGTGCCGGAAGATCCTTTTCTATTTCCTACACTTGGCAAAAGTTCCGCATTGATATTTTCCCTTTTTAGCAAGGTAATAAATGTCATAATTGAATTGGAAAAATGCAAAAACGAAAACACCAGCCCAGAGTCACCAGAGTGTTCCAATCACTATCCGACCGCGGAGGTCAAGTATCTTGTAATATCTGTCCGGTGGCATGTTAAATAACTCCTTAGATATGCGACTTTTCGATGAAAATTTCATACAAATCGTCCATTCTTCTGCCTACGGTTCCTAGTTTGCTTGTTCATGCGTAATTTGACGTATTGGTATGTTCTCGAATACCGCAATAAATACGCAATAAATGGGCGTAGAATCTCAGCCGGTACTGCTTAGGTGCACACCTAGAAATTCAATGTACTTGTACCGAGTTCAGTACATGTGCAAAAACTTTGGCACGTGCTGACATCCTAAAAAAAACCTGCAGCAATTCCAAAGATACCACTTCATGGATGAAATTCCTCCCGAAATAATTCGACAGATCCTGAGCAATGTTCCCCAGAATGATCTCGCATCCACACGCCTAGTCCACTCTTCATTCGCGGAGCTCGCAAACGAATTCTTTTTCCGAGAACTCTGCGTTCCATTGTCACGCAGTAGTTTCCGAAGGATCCTCAAAATAGCACAAAATCCGAAGCTAGCATGCCATGTCCAAGCGTTACGGCATCCCAACGATTACGTCCTCCCTATATGCAATCCCTTCGATACCGATACAGAGTTCCGGATGCATTATCCAATGGATATGATTGTGAGATTTCAGACTGATGATTACATGCAACGGTACGAAGAGACAGAATTGTTCTTGGCATCAGAAAAATATCAGCAACTCCTTTTGGAGGTCTTGACTTGTTTCCCAGGGCTGTGCAAGATCTCCGTTTCCGTAGATTTCGGCTGTATGGAGAACGAACGTTTACCAATCACCGTGTTTTGGCGGTTAATCGATGCGGCGTTCTATACCGGCAGGGAGATTACCACCATTGATTTGTCCCGGGGAATCTGGAGGGGATTCCTTAGAGACCATCACGACAAACTCGACGGTGTAAAGAGAGTCCTGGAGAATTGTACCAGTTTCACAATACAATTTCGCTCCCTCGGCCCTCTCGACGCAACAAGAATGTAAGAGGATGGCGACGCGCTTTTCGAACTTCTCGTCGCAACCAAAAACCTCCGGAATCTTTGGCTAGATTTTCGGCCGTTTCGGGAACAACCTTTACTCGACGACGGGCGGCTTCTAAGGGATACCAGCGTCTGGCCCAAGCTGGATAGCATCAGAATCGAGAATATGAAAAATAAAGCGGCGAAACTTTGCGGGTTTCTGGAACACTATCGCCAGACGTTGAGGAAGGTTGAACTAAGAAATGTTGCGGTTATTGGAAATTGGAGGGATGTCTTGGATACCATGAAGTTTGGGCTGAGGCTGGAGAAGTTGGTATTGAAGAATATCTTGGAGTATCCTGCGAACGATGTGCTGGGGACTGGTGGACAAGGGTGCGTTCGGTGGACTGATAAGTGGTCGATAGGGAGTTTTGTTAATTATGTGTTGGGTAACAGAGTGGCTTAGCAGACGTAGGGATTTTGTTTGCAGCAGGGAAACACATTTGGACTTACGAGAGATTTCTCGTTGTACAGTTACATGTACTAAGCGCTTTGTTACATTTTTCTTAAAAGGGTATCTAGTTTGGGAAGGTGCTAGAGATGTTGGTTGGTTTGCGCTGAGTGTTGACACACTAGGTGGCACACGAGCACTTCTTATCCGCACTCCTATGCGCGATGCTCTGAAAAGACTAAGTCTTTTCAAACATGGTGAGGTCGAAGACTCGATCTTCGAGCGAACACTAAGTACAAGAAAGTAATCGTCCACCAAAGGCCGGGAAAAGCGCCCCCCCCACTCGCCTCTGAAAAGACTAAGTCTTTTCAAACATGGTGAGGTCGAAGACTCGATCTTCGAGCGAACACTAAGTACAAGAAAGTAATCGTCCACCAAAGGCCGGGAAAAGCGCCCCCCCCCACTCGCTTCGCTCGCGTGGCCCCCTTTTGCTCAAATTGAAGAATCTTGCAATTATCGTGACATATATTGTGACATATTATTAGCAATCGTAATTTCTATATACTGTTCCTCCTCCACGAAAAAAAAAATCTAACCAACACCAGTAAAAAAGAGTAACGCCAAAGCAAATTCAACCCTCGATAACACCTCTACATGT
>JABYPW010002457.1:0-11291 GCA_016880775.1 Phymatotrichopsis omnivora | reverse complement strand
GGGAAATTCATTTTATTTAATCTTTACAACCCTAAAGGGGTTATCTAAAAGAGCCTCCATATGTAGCTATATAACGATATGATGGAGATAAAAAGACAGCCAACCCTACATCGGTAGTACAGTATATGGTAAAGATAATTACAGGTTTACTCCCAAGTCCTCCTCCCTTACATATAATAAACTAAAGAAGAAATATGGTAGAAAGTAAAGAAAGGTAGGAGGAAGCAAATCTCTAAAAAACAAGATGAGACTAGCAGAATAACCTATCAATCTAGTATGTAATACCAGTAGAGAAACTTAAGCAAGATCTAAAAGAAAAGCCTAGGGAACCTCTCTCCTATCTCTAGCAAGGTGAACCTTATAACAATAGGAAGGGATCAAGGTACAAGCGATAAACACTAACCAAAGAAAAAGGAAAGAGAAAAGATAGAAGAGAAAACACTAGCCAAACTCACAACATTACTACACTAGGGGAACAACAAAAGCAAAGGAAGAGATGAGATACCAAAGGGCTATAATTCTCTATTCCCTCTTCCATTACAACACATATGTTTTCCACTTACTTATTACTATCAGCCAGGGCTGTCAGGTAATCAGGGTAGAGTATATTGTTAGCGATAAGAGAAGCAACTATGGGGGGGGGGAGTTATTCATTTTTATTCTTACAACCTGAATGGTCATGTAAAAGAACATCTTTGTACAGATATATAAAGCTATAAAGTAATAAGAAAACATCTCCTCTGTAAAATAGAAAAGTAGTGCAAGAAACACTCTAACATAAATGAAAATAAGTCTGCAAAGTCACATCCAAATCAGCAAAAGCTGGGGTGACATCCTTATTTAGAAAATTAGACATATTAGAAAAATGCAAACATGGACTTAGGCAAATATAAGTGGGGGTAGCTAATCTATCAGCCAGAATTACCTCCATAAAAGGTTTCTAATATAGAAAAAACTTAAATAGCCCATACAAGGAACATATGCTAGGCAGAGAAGGAGAGGGGGTACATAATAGGGGTATAATATACATAGAGCAAACAGGTATAACTACTTAGTAGCAGTAAGGGTAGGCCCTATTAGGGATTCTGGTTTTGGTTTTTAATACATAGTGTACTTTTTGTTGGGTTTTATCCTTAGACTAGAACATTACCTCTAGAGTTTGTGGTTATACAATAAACTTCTCTCTCAATTCTATTTAAGCTAGGTATTCCAGTATAGCATATTGAATTGTCTTATAGTACTGATGGCAGTGTATGCATAGGTGGTAATCTGGCCCCTACGATATGCTTGTAGATAGGTGCAATCGCTTTGACCACCTCTAGAACAGTCAACTTGTAATTTCGATTGGGAGGTTGAAGATCTTGTTTTTGCCTAGGGAAATTAACTCTTCATCTCTGGAATGTTCTTGGGTAACTGTATTCTATCTGTCAATCATCTTGCTCTAAATCTACTTCTCTAGCACTTACATTGAGTATAGGGATAGGGTGCTTTCATTGTCTCACACTTCTCTATGGAACTAAAAGCCAGTTTTGAGGTACAGCATGATGTGCCAAAGTATTTTATCGATGTACACTCATGGGGAGCTCCCTGGTTTGTATATGTTCTCAGCATTCCATTGTTAGATGAATATACCTATTTGCTTACCTTGATGTACTTTCCTTACAAGGTATCTGCGTTGCTGGATGACCTCTCTTTTAGGCATGGCCATCAGGTAAGTTTTTAGGATAACTATTGTAATCAGGTGAGCCAGGTTGGTGATGCTAGATATGCATAATGCATATTTGTCTTAGAGGTATACGATCGATAATTCCGGTAGTACAATCTTCACCTGTGCTAGCACTTGGTATGTGTTCGTATTCTAATAGTGTTCTGTGATCCATCTAGCTATTCAGTAGAACTGCATCATTAAACGCTTGATAGTAGTCTAATCTGCATTGAATACTGTTGCTCCATATATCATTTATAGGATAGGTATTCCCATTACTACACGTCTAGAGTTGTGTGGTATTAGGCCTTTATGTATAGTCTTATCTCATCATAACATAGCAAAATGATTCCTGGCATGCACAATCTGTACTTCATAGTACATATATTGCGTCCATTTCGAGAATGCAAAATATCTGAGTTACCAGGCTACTTTCTTATAGGTGATGTAAACTCCTCCCATTTAGACTGGTTGGAGCTCATTGATTGGGGCTTTTTTATAGTCTATTTCCTAGTAGATGACATCGGTTTATGGTGGGGAAAACTTAACTTTCCTGGGCTTTGCTGTGTTACAGATAAGCTGTACAAAGTGGTCTACCTAGGTACCAGGACATGTGCAAGTCAACCGCTAGGTATGTCAGAACCCATGATCATTCCTTGAGCCATGGAATCACATGACGATTGTTGTCGCCATGGAGCTTTAACTAAGTGAAGTGAGGCATTGACAACATGACATATATGGGATCAGACATACGCGATTGATGATAGGACTTGTCACCCTAATCTAATCGTGATATGCTGATTGGTCGCATCATTAGGGGACAGGACTTGAGGAGTCTTCTCTAAAAAGTCCTGAATGATCAAGCCATAATCTTCCTTTGATTCTCTGATTATGAAGCTGATCTCCTTCTAGGGAATCGTGGAAGAGTAAGGGAATCAGGATGGAATGTTTCTTTGGGGTTCATTTCATTTGTAAAAGTTCTCTGTTGCTAGTTGGTCAGAATTGGGTATTTAAGAGGGAGCGGACAAGCGATGTGTTTTAATTCTTCTTCTCTCTCTAGCTGTCTAAGAAATCTTGTACCATCTTTGAGCCTTAAGAATATATTTTGCTATCTTCTTATGAAAACTATTGTTCTCTCTCAACTTGATGATAAAGGTAGAAAACACAAGCAGTTCTAGCTTGCTGGTTGAGACATCTGAATTCACTCAGTAATACCCTCTTGTGAAGCTTCTTGTGCCGATACCTGCATCTACATCCTCAACAAGTCTCCCATCACACTATATTCTTAACGAGATAGCTTCTCAATATATCGAAATGACTCAAGCAACTACAGCCTTGACACTTGTCATTGGAAACAGTCTTGCCAAGCCTTCCTAGCCTGGTTAAGCCACATGCTCTTCCGCTTCTTCTGCAGGGACCCATGAGATTACTTTGTCACCAGAACAACTCCAATATACCTCGACCCATCAAGAAGCGATCCTTGGGGAATACAACAAGACCCTTAAGGCCTTCATTGATGGGAGGGGATTCCTATGTAAAACCGTTTTCAAAGCAGTAAAAGAAGACCTTGATGCTACTTTCCTGAAGCAAAGAAATGATGTTGCCACTATTCTCTACTCCATGATCAAGACTCATAGGGAAACCAAAAGGAAGCTCCCATCCATGATAGTAGCCTTCCCCCCTACTATCACCACCTATCTGCTCTAAGCAATTGAGCAGATCTAGAAGGAATGAAGTCAGTCAGTAATCAAGTAAGCCAAAACCAATGTAGCTTATAGTGCAAAGGTTCACCAGCTAGAGACAGACCTTTTCAGCGCCTAGCAATGGTTGACTGAACTCAACTAGAAGAGGTTTAAAACAGATGGTCAAGCCTCCTAAGTTCCTGCCTTACAGGTAGAAATCGAGCTTCTTAAGCAAAACCTTATAATTGAAAAGGATGCTGTCCACCTCCTCCTCAGTAAAAAGGAGGGAAGAAGATAAGGTGTTGGAAGAAAAAATTTCCAAGCTGGAAAATGATTTGGAGGAATGGAAAGAAAAGTACAGGCAAATGAAAAAGCCTGGCTCTAGCCTCCCCCCAAGGAGTCCATCACTAATCAGCTCCCTGACTAACACCAACATATTTTGTTACTCTCTTCCTCACATCAGAGGTTCTGTAACACCTAGAAGACCTTCAGAGGTGATCGATATCGACTCCTTTATTCCCCCAAGACCTTCTGCAGAACATACTCCGGCACCGCAACTGCAAGCACTCTCAGCTGTGGATGTCGAAGCCATCGTATCCAGAATGCTTGCGAGGCAAACCCCTGCTCCTCAGGGACCACCAGTTGTCCTACCTGTCCTACCTATTTCTCCTCACTCCTATTACTCTAGTATAGCTCAGCCACCTATCCCTGGCCTCTTTAAGGGCCCAAAGCCAAGTGACCCAACCAAGTTTGGTGGGAAGCTCGAAGACATTGATAAGTTCCTGATACAGTGCAAAACATATTTTGACCTCCAAGCCTACTCTTTTCCACATGATTGGGTCAAGGTAAAGTTTACGTCAACTTTCTTCACTGGACAGGCAATGGCCTGGTAGGAATCCTGTCATGCAACCTGGATCTACCTGACAGTGATTTGGTCAGATTTCAAGGAATCCCTCAAAACCCATTTCGGAAGGCACCTGTTGAAACTATCTACCCTAAGGGACATGGTCAATGCAAGACAGACAAAAGGCATCCTGGAATATGTCAGTCGGATAAGGACCCTGAACCAGATTGTCCTCTACCCACTAGAAATCTTTGTCGAATGGATAGCAAGAGGGCTTAAGAAGGACCTATGGCAAGCCATAGCTCTCTAAGCTGAGCATCTCACTCCTACCAAATGGGAAGCTAAGCTCATTCAGGTAGGACTGGCCATGGAAGATGCTGATGCCGCTGCTGCTGAGGTACTAAAGGGGTAAGCGGCAAGTTCCAAACCCAACCATCAACCCTAAAGGAAACCTCGCTAGAAGGAAAAGCATCCCTCTAGTACTACTCAAAAGATAGAACTTCCCTATCTTACTGGCAAGGAACTGGGATGGGCTAAGAAGAATTCAGCTTGCTGAAAGTGCCTACATAGATTGCGTAAAACTGAGGAATACTTTGCAAAGGGGAAGAGCACCATTCCCTAGCCTAATATGAAGAGAGTGGTAAAACACAAGGCAAGCCCAGAAGCTGAGGATGAGGAAAGCTCCAGGACCTCAAAAAAGGGCAAGAGAAAGGAACAAGCAAGTAGGGTGGTAGATCTTCCTGAATCTTAGAAAGAGGGGGATGATATCCCCATGATTTGAAATCCCTTTCCTTTGTTAAAGAAAGTTTTTGTGATTTTTTTTTCTTTTTCCTATATTATCAAAAGAATTGTTTGCTCATGTGTCTTGCATTCTCAAGTTTTGATTTCTCTAAAGGAACTGGTATTCCATGGCAAGTGTCATAGTTCTTGGTGGGAGGGCTGCCAGTATTGAGGCTTGCATTTCCTATTGATGATACCAACCCTGTTTGACTGAGGATGGCCTGAAGGCTGAAACATGCTAGACATGTAACAAACTGCCATTTACTACCAAGCATTGTTTCCTCCCTTTCCTATACCCTGCAACCAGCACTTTTCATACATTCAGTTTGTCATATAGTGGTCTCTTGCCATGAGCTTCCTAGGAGAGATCAGGGAACGTATCCACTATGTCTGTTATGTCATCTGCAAAGGAAGGCCCTACACAGGGTACATGTATCAAAGTTCCAGTGACTCTTCGCTGGAAAACTCAAACGATCACAGGAACGAAGACCCATGCTGTTATAGCAATTGCCAAGATAGACAACGGCACCACAGGAGCCATGATCAGTGACCACTTACCAGTCCTGAATATTAAGCAAACTGTTCCAGTGAATGTCTATGCTTATGATGGTTCCTGCAAGCAAGAACGGTATTACACCCCAAAGCTACAAATGCAGGTCCTCAACCATCGCGAACTTATTGACTTTGATGTGGGTCCTACTCCCACAGATGTCAACATATATCTTCTGGTCAAGTGGTTTCACTACTATGAGCCCTGTGTCAAGTATGATAAGGTAGAATTGGTCTCCTTCCCCTCTGAGAAGTGTCAGAAACACCTTGTAGTACCCAAGGTAGAAATGGTCTCCACCTTCTTACTCCTCAGAGATGAAGACTTTTACACCAACACTTAGGCAGTTGGTAGAGGATTGGTGGGATGGGTCAATACCCCAATCAATGAAGCAGTTATTCATTGCTGGTGTACAGCTATGACAAGAGCACCAGTTAGAGATTTCTCTAATGTATTTCTACAGGCCTCCTCTATCTCCTCCTCTACTGCCTCTGAAGGATCTAAGTGGGAACAGATCTTTCCCACAGTTTTCTCAAAGCAACTCACCTCTGCACTCCCTCCTCATCGGGAATGGGACTGCAAAATTGACCTGAAAGAAGGAGCGACACCTCCCTAGGGCCCTCTGTACAAGTTATCAGAAATTGAGCTCCAGGCCCTGCGGGAATACATTGCTAGAATAATAGAAGAAGGGAAAATCTGTCCTTCTAAATCCCCTGCAGGAGTGCCCATCCTATTTGTCAAGAAAGCAGATGGATCACTTCAGCTTTGTGTGGACTATTGTGGCCTTAATAAGGTGATCATCCAGAATAGGTATCCCTTACCCCTGATGACTGAATTCCGGGACCGCATTGGTGCCTCCTATTGGTTCTCCAAACTCGATCTAAAGAATGGGTATAATCTCATCCAGATAGCCAAAGGTGATGAGTGGAAAACGGTATTTAGAACTAGGTATAGTCAATTTGAATATCTGGTAATGCCCTTTAGCCTATCAAATACACCCTCTATCTTTCAGGAAATGATAAACACCATTTTCCAGGATCTCCTAGATCTTGGTGTCATCATTTATCAAGATGACATACTCATATATGCAGAAACTAAGGAAGAGCATGATCATCTAGTCTAGGAAGTTCTCTACCATTTAGATAAGAATAAACTGGCCCTGAAGCCCTCAAAGTGTATTTGGGCAGTTCATGAAGTCGAGTTCTTAGGCTTCGTGATCTCAGAGAAGGGAGTGTCAATGGCTGAAGATCAGGTCAAGACAGTCCTGGAATGGCCTACTCTGTCCACAGTGCATGACATTTGCTCGTTTCTAGGATTCGCCAACTTCTACCAGATCTTCATCAAAGGATTCTCTAAGTTAGAGATACCTCGAACAAACCTCACCAAGAATGACCAGCTATGGACATGGGGAATCAAGGAATAGATTAGCTTTGATACGCTTAAAGAGTTGTTCACCACTGCTCCTATACTAGTCTACTATAACTATGCTCTCCCCCTAGTTGCCAAAACTAATGCTAGTAACTTCGCCATTGGTGGTGTTCTCTCACACCAGTTCCCAGGTGGATCTCTCTGACCCATAGCATTCTATAGCCAGAAGATTCATCCCCCAGAATGCAACTACGAGATATATAACAAGGAGATAGTGGCCATGGTCGATTGTCTCTACTACCAGTGGAGGTATTGGTGTTCAGGGTCAGCCTATATTGTAACGGTAATCACGGAGTACAAGAACCTCGAGTATTTCTCAACGACCAAGGTTCTCTCCTAGAGGCAGGTAAGATAGATAGAGAAAATAGGTAACTTTGACTTTCGCATTGTTTACTGACCAGGAACCTACAACACAAAGGTGGATGTTCTCTCATGCCATGGGGACCATGCTCCTAGAGAGGGGGCACCTGAGCAAGGGCTCCTCTTCCTCAAAAAGGGTCAGTATATTGCAGCTATCAAAAGATCACTGATGGCCTTACACTCTACTTTTGTTGAGGAAATAAAGACAGCATCTGCCTAGGACCAGGAGTATCAGGACCATCTTCAGACTCCCACTAGGTACTACTCAGTGTCTCAGGGGCTGCTGAAGTACAATAGTCTCTGGTACATCCCACTCTCACTTCGCAAATAGGTTCTTGACTCTAGACACAACCACCCTGCGGCTGGCCACCTTGGCTATGATAAGACATATGAACTTATCGATAGGGACTTCTACTGGCCAACTATCAGAAAGGACATTGCCGAGTATGTTTCCTCCTGTGACCAGTGCTAGAAGAATAAAGCAAGGAGATACAAGGCCTACGGCAAACTCCTTCCTCTTGAAGTACCCTACCGCCCATGGGAGTCAATATTGATGGACCTTATCATGGACCTTCCTCCTTCTGATGGCTTTACCCAGATATGGGTCATTGTGGATCGATTTAGCAAAATGGCACATTTCATACCCATACACCTGAATGCTAACTCTCATGTCTTGGCCAACACCTTTGTCCATGAGATTTGGAGATTTCATGGGCTGCGGACCAATATAGTCTCAGATAGAGACCCCAAGTTCGACTCCTTCTAGAAGGAAGTAATGGACAAGCTTGGTGTCAAGCTCTCTAAGTCTATGGCAGCTCACCCCCAAACAGATGGCTAGACAGAGTGCCTCAACCAAGTCCTAGAAGCATACATAAGGACATATGTCAACTTCGATCAAACAGATTGGGTTTTCTTCTTACCTCTGGCTGAGTTCATGTACAACAATGCTCAGTCCTCTTTGACTGGTATCTCCATTCTTTGCAAATTTTGGTTTTCACCTGTCCCTGGATGCAACACAGCAGGTCACATTTTTCAAGGGTACTGAGGAACTCTAACACTCCTGGACCGACCTCCAGCAAAGGCTCCTAGATGCCTATGTCAAGTCAGTCCCTTGGTATGAGAAGCATTACCAGGATTTCCCCCCAGCTAACCCAGGTGACCTCATCCTCCTCAAACAGGGAAACTTCCCATCCCTGTAACCGTCCTACAAGTTAGACTCTAAGTTCACTAGACCTTTCCGAATAGTTCAGAAGATATTGGAAATAGCTTATAAGCTCAAACCCTATTTCTCCTGGAAGATGCACCCAGTGTTTTCATGTCTCCCAGCTTGAACCCTACTGGGAATCTCTTAACTTCCCCAAGACCCCTGCCCCAAATCTAGAGATCGAGAATAGGGAACAATACTACTTTGTCAGGGAAGTCTATAAGGTTAAGAATAATCGAAGGTCTAAAAAGCTCAAGTACTTTGTCCTATGGGAAGGATACTCCAATGATGAGGGTTCTTGGGAACCTGAGGAAAACCTCATAATAAACGGCAAACCTATTGAAGAACTGGTCAACTATCAAAAACGTCATCCCAATGCTGAAGAAAAGGCCATGGAAGATAAAGACGCTCCACCGCACAAGTGAAGGAGAAGGAATTGAGTAAGTAACCCTTCCTTCTATTCAAGGTTGATGATGACTGCTTCAGGAAATAGACACAACACTATGCCAGGACTCTCAACCCTAAGCAGGTCTCTATCTCGTAACCTATAGACTATCATCCTCTCACTCGATCCTAGGGATATTCCCACTTGTCTCTAGTGATGAATCACTGCTAACTTGTTGACTATTGTGCATAGGAACCATGTGCCTTAGGAGGGGCATAGTGTTACAGATAAGCTGTACCAAGTAGTCTACCTAGGTACCAGGACATGTGCAAGTCAACCAGGCTTCTTCGCACCTTCAAACTACCCCCTACATTTTAGTTCTCAGCTATTAGTATCTATATCGCACCGACAAACATCGTGACAATGTCGTGACATTCACAGTCTTCCCAACCCCCCACCCAGCCCCCAATCCCACCGCAAGCAAGGGACGAAGCACAATCAATCAAAAACGTGATCGAACAGTTCATGTCATCCCCCATCGCCACATGCCTGCTACAGGACAAGATACTCCAGAGTCACACTCTCTCGCCAGAGCCAAAGGCTTATATTATGTCAAAACAGCTGGAGTTCTTTTCTAGTGCTGTACCGTCCCTCCTTGCCTCAGTGAACAAGATTCAAGAGGCAGTCTCCGCTCTCGCTGCCGGCAAACAGTCGCTCGAAGCCCGCTTTGACGAACTCGAGGCCATCACCACCCGCAACGCAACTGCTATGGCCCCAGCCAAAGCAGGCCCCACCGAAATTGACATGGCCCTTTCCGATTCCATCAAAAAACTACGGTCGGAAACGTCCAAAACCGCCAAAGCAGTGAAGAAGATTTCTTCTTCCCTTGCCTCCCCCGCTCCTACTGCGCCACAAGTGGCGCCCCCCACTACTGACACCACCTGGGCCCAGGTAGTGAAGAAAAACAAAGGCAAGGCCTCGGCCATGCCGACCCCGACTGCTACTACTCCTCCCGCCCTGAAGTACCCGACCAAGAGGGAGCGAGAAATAATCGTTAATCTCGAAGGAGAAGTCCCCGAGTTTAACCCAATTGCTGTCTGGGACACTGTCAACGCCGCGCTAGTTGACAAGAAAGCCCCCTCCACTTGCCGAGTCCGATCTGTCAGGAAGGCCGGCGCCTCCAACGTTTTCCTCTCTGTCATGGAGAATACCACCGCCCAGCAAGTCCTTGCATACAAGCCCACTATCGAAGAAGCTGTCCGCAAGTTCTTCCCCACCACCACCGGTCTCTGCCGGAACTTCTTGCACAAGAAGTACATTGTGCACAATGTGCCAACCCCCGTCCTCAACACCTCTGACGTCGAACATATGTCGCTCATCCGCAAGGAGATCGAGACATTCAACCAAGGTGTTGTACTCGCCCAAACCCCACGCTGGCTCGCTTCCAAGGATAAGCTCGTCGGTAAACCTGCCTCCTCCATTGTCATCACCGTGGTGGTGAACAATAACCATTACCGCATCTCCCAAGGCCTGACCATCCTCAACAAGAATCGTCGGACTGACCCGTATATTGCCTTCTCGAAGGCCACCCAATGCTCCCGCTGTTGTCGCTTCGGCCACCACCAACTGAAGTGCACATACTCCCCCCGCTGCCGCATCTGCGCTGGACCCCATGCTATCTTCGAGCACTCCTGTGGCAATTCAGAGTGTAAACGCCGCAGACGACAATGCGAACATACAGTACTTAAATGTGCTAATTGCGATGCCGCCCACCCCGCCAACGATCCTCTCTGCCCAGTTTACTTGCAAGCCCTGGCCGACAGTAACAAGCGAGTGGAGAACCTGCGTACTGCGATGGGAGAGGGAATGGAGACTTAAGGCCCCTCGATGTTTCATCCTTTTCTTGCTAGTGTTGTTCCCTTGAGTGTAAGCGTCTTGTGAGTTTGGCTTCGTGTTTTCTCTCTGGTCTTTTCCCTTTCCCTTTTCTTTGGTTAGTTTTTCTCGCTTTTGCCTCGATTCCTTCCGGTTGTTGTAAGGTTCGCCTCGCTGGAGATGGGAAAGGGGTTCCCTGGGCCTTTCTTTTTTCTTTTTGCTTAAAGTTTTTCTGCTGTCTTGACGTACTGGGTGGTCGTTTTTGTGCCGGTCGTGTTTTCTTTTTTGAAGGTTTACTTTCCCCTGCCGCTCTTTCCCTTCCGCCCCGTTTCTTCCTTAGTTTATTGCGTGTAAGTGAGGAGGATTCGGGAACAAACCTGTATTTTATCTGTAAACCGTAGGACGCGCTACCGACATTAGGTCAGCTGTCTTCTACCTCCGTCATAGCTTGACATAGCTGCAAGCGGAGGTTCTTTAGACGACC
>JABYPW010002456.1:0-11294 GCA_016880775.1 Phymatotrichopsis omnivora | reverse complement strand
AAAAAAAAAAAAAAAAAAAAAAAAAAAAAAAAAAAAAAAAAAAAAAAAGAAAATAAAAAAAAAATAAAAAGAACAAAAACTAAATAAATCATACCTTATGACATCCTATCCTCTACTAATGTCTCATCAATTTATCTACCTATCTCTTCGCTTTCCATATAGTCAAGTCTAGGTCCTACTCTTTCTATTATCACTGTCAGGGGTAGGGAGGGAAACTTAATCTTATCTAAGAGCTTTCCCACTCATTTTTCAAGTCACTTAATGATGTTATCCTATCATTGTATCTATTATAAGTGAATGTGACCAATGCTCAACAATATCCATATGGATGGTTACCCTGATAGTGCTTAGCAAAGTTTGCTCCTGAATGTATGGCTATATCAAAGGGCCTAAATTAGCTAGTACACCCCACCTACATCACAGTGACTAAGGGAGGACTCATTCCTCTTCTCTATAAATATGTATTTGTAGATTTAGACTTAGATATTAAGGTATTTAGGTTTACTTAGTAATACATCTTTGTTGAGTGGCACTTGTAAGTTACTGAACTATCTAAGAAGACACCTCCCATAATACTATATTCTTAAGTCATAGCTAGCACTGATACTCCTATGGCAGATGCCCCTTCAGCCCTCACTCTTTACAAGGGTAACCTCTTTATAACCATAGATATGCTAGGTTAGTCTATACATGATCAGGGAGAAGAATCCTTGAATCTTCTATTGAATTCTATGATAGTGCAAAGATGTTTGTCGAGAAAGACAAAGTACATACTTAGAGAAACTTCCTTGAGCTAGATACTGCATTTTTACAAGTTCTGGACTATATTATGGATGTCCCCTACTAACAGATAAAGGCCTAACCCCTGAGCAAATTCTAGCATCAAAAGGAAGAAGTTTGGGGCATCCTACTTTCCACCATCTTAACTTACAAACAGATAGGGAAAACTTTCCCACTAGTGATTTTTTCCTTCCTACTAACCCTCACTGATCTTCTCCTTAAGGCAGTGACCCTTCTCAAGGAATAGAAGGATGCAAACTAGTTATAGGAGAGCAAAATAAGGGAAGAAATTGAGTTAGAACACAGCCTCCTGCTAGAGCAGTTAAGAACTAAAAAACACTCTGCTCATCAAGGACTTAGGAGTGACAAGAGAAGCTCTCCAAGTGGTAGACCCCATCCAACTTATAATAGAGTTCTAAACTGATAATAATTAGCTCAGGGAGGACAACTCCCCCCTGAAGGGTGATAAGGTCTCCCTCCAGGCATAACTTGTAGCAATGAAACCAGAAGCAAGGATAAGAGGCCAGAACCAAGTCCTAATCTTAGCCCTATCAAACAGGTTATGAGAATTAGAGGAAGACCTTAAAGAGGCACAAGATAGTGCAGAGTAATACCACAAGCTCTACAGATAATACAAGAGGCCTGTAGACTCTGCTATCTCCCCTATAGTATATTTTATACTATAAGATACCATCCCTCTACCTCTGCATCGACTATTGAGGACTCAACAAAGTCCTCATTCAGAACTGCTACCTACTCCCCCTTTTAGGTAAACTCTATAAAAGGATAGGTAAAGCTAAAATCTTCACCAAACTTGATCTGAAGAATAGCTATAACCTAATATGGATAGCTAAAGGGGATGAATAGAAAATGGCCTTCTATACTCACTATAGCCAATTTGAATACCTTGTTATTCCCTTTAGACTCTACAATGCTCTAGTGGTGTTCTAAGAAATAATGAACACCATTCTCAAGGACCTCCTTAATATAGAGGTCATTGTCTACCAAGATGATATCCTCATCTACGCTGAAATCCAGCAAGAATATTATCAGCTACTTAAGGAGGTACTACCTTACCTAGATAAGCACTAGCTAGCTCTCAAACCAACTAAGTGCCACTGGTCTATCAATAGAGTAGAATTTCTTAGGTTTATCATCTCCTTAACTACTATCAAAATGGTAATAGACAAGGTTAAAATGGTTCAAAACTAGCCTACTCTAAAGATAGTCATATATGTTAGGTCATTTCTCAAGTTAGCCAACTTCTATTGAGTCTTGATCAAAAATTTCTTGAAACTGATATAGGTAAGAGGTGTATTGCAGTTACTGATAACTATATTAGGTATAGAGATATATAAGGTAGTGTTGCTAAATATAATATTTTATTTAGTTTTCCTATTTTTGTTAAGGATAGTAAGACCTGTAGTGATGTAGAAGTGATTATTATTGATAATGATAGTGATAACAATGGAGCAAGCTTTCTTGCTAATAACCTTCCCTTTAGAAGTAACCTAGTAGGGGGTTTATGCAAGTAGGACTCTATAGTTGAATGTCTCAATCTCCTTATAGATCTTGGACATATGTTCAAAATAAGAGACATTTTAGGCTTATGATAGTACAATATATACTATATACTTCTTGTGTAAGAAGTCATAGTAAAGGCTAGGGATATTGGGGAAGAACTTCCTAACAGCTTCTTTAAAAGTCATTTGATAGGTAAGAACTTATTATATAGTTATGTTCCCTATAATAGAAAGGAAAACACTACAGGAGCTAACCTTTAGTAGAGATTATATATGGTAAGAAGAGGAGGATTTCGTAGAGACAGGAGCCTTATTAACTTCATCTAACACTGCAATAGGGTGAAAGTCTAAGATTTCTCTATCTAGATTAACAATTATTGTGTACTCTCACTTGGCTAGGTAATTACAGGCAGGAGTAAAGGATATACCTGTATTCTGTAGTATAGCTAGGGCTTTACCTTTGCAGTTCTCCTTGATAACCTCAGCCTAAGAGTAATCATAGAAATTTTATAGGGCCTAGGTTATTATAGCATTAGGTAGTATAAGTAGCATTTTATTAGTTAGTATAATTGAGGGTAGGGTCTAAAATAAGGTGAGCTTCTTCACACCTTTAGTAGTTTCAGAGGTTTATGACTATATCTTTTTAATAGATTTAGTAGGATCTAGGTCTAAGAGGGTAAGGGCCATAGTTTAGACTATAGTAGAGTTGCAGGTAGTGAGGGCTTGAAGTTTATTAAACTACTATTCAATCATATGTTAGCCAGCATAGAGAGTAGAAACAGAATGTTAAATTCTTTCAATAGACTGTAGGAGAGTAGAGAAGGTGGTGTTAAAGAAGTCTAGTTATGCTGATTGTAGTATTGTATTAACTTTACTCTTCTAGTAAAAGAAGAGAATGGGACTACTAGTAGACATCACTTTAATGATTACATTAGAAAGGGGGTCTCTAAAGAAAGTAGAGAGGGTTTTAACTATCTCTAATAAAATCAGAGAGGGTTTCAACAGAGAAAGATGCTTGGGGTATAAGGGGTAGAGGATAAGGCAGGATTTGGGCTTAAGATGACAGTCATGACATATCATGATAGTTATCATAGTATTAAGATTTTCTAAGTTTAGTAACTAAGTATGTTTTAATAGAGAGCACTATAAATGAAATATATAACCCCTATATATATTATATATTTATATATAGGTTTTTTGAATCAAAATGTAATATACTATTATTTTATATAAGAAATAATTTTCAGCAATACCTAAATAATTGTATATTTTTTGTATAAAATTCCAATAAATTTAGATGTATAGAAAAGGGTCATAGTTACCAATAATAACATTTTCTTGTATTTATCTTCTCTGAAATAAAAGATATATTATCTCATATAGAGAAATTTTATATAAGGCCTTTAACCAAAAAAAAAAAAAAATTCAAATTATTGTCTATACAAATATAGAGTACATCTTGTATATTGTAATATTAAGTGAAGTAGGAATTACAACTATAAATTTAGCTAGAGAGAAGGTTGTGATAGTCAATAATGCTAAGAAAGTGCTTTGTTTACTTATTACAGGGTACTGTATAAAAATCTCCAATATTTTAATCATTAGTTTTCTAGCAATTGCCAAGATTTCTCTATATTATAGCTTATCTTTATAACATAATAACTTTATATATAATTTTGACTACTATTATAGGCTTAAATAAAGGGTTAAATGAAATAAATTTAAATATATAATATTAATACTTCATATAACCTTCTATTACTTTAACATGTACTTTAATTACCCTAGGTGTACTATCTACTAGTAATGTCTTTTAGAAAAATATGGTCCTACTCTACATAAATTGCATCAATTACATCCTTTTTTTCATAGCTGGTCCCTAGGTATAAATACTTCTCTTAAATACTTTCCAAAGATTTTTAATAGGGTTGAGGTTAGGGATTGCAGGGGCTAAGGTAACCTTTTCATTTGAGTATTACATAATACTTTCTCATATGCCTTTACAGCATAGTAGAGTTTACTATCTTGTATAAACTCAAATTTTTTTTTTTTTGATTTTTTTTTTCCCCTTAAAAATAGGATTACAATTAGCCTTAAAACTATTTTGATATATTAATCACTATTCATCCTACCCTCATCTGAAATAACTAATAGCCTACCTCTTTTTTAAAAATACTAGTAAAAATAGAAATAGATGTTCTCTAAATCTTGAATGTTAGCTCTAGCTATATATTATAATAGCAATAGTTACCATATTACCACACCTACTATACCCCTACTAAAGAGCCTAGCTCTATACTGTATTTGTCAATATACAAAATATGTTCCCAATCTCCTACTTTATAATTTCTCTACTCCTAGCAACACAAAAACTGCTGAAGTTTACGCCTTTTTTAAGGTATGGATTTTTAGTAGCTTAGTATCCTTGTAAACCACTCACCTTATTCATACACACGCACAAATGTGTGAGCTACAACAAAGGAGGCCTAGTGCAACTTAGTGTTTTTCATAGCCAGGTGCACGAGGTACTGCATTTTGTGGGGACAGGAAATTTTTGAGGACGACCAGACTGAGGTGCTCTTGCCATATACAAGGTGGAGCTTTCTGGGTCACGGCATTCTCGGTTGCGCTTCATTATATCGTTGACCGTGGATTTTGGGATGATCGTTTTTTCGGTAATTTTTCAGACGGAGTTACCCTCCTCATGTAATGTAAGGAATTGGGTTCTTTGGGCTTGGTTGGTTTCTTTTCACTTTTTTGAAGGCATTTTAGTTCGATGAACATATACGGAATTTATTTGAACATCATCGTGAAATTAATTGATGTGGAAGAGGGGGTTTGCTAAGAAAAATTATATAAGTGTCCATTTAGATATTAGAGGTTATTGTACAGTCCCTCTCAAATTGTGAACTTTGCGATCCTTAAAATCCATGATTTCACCAAAATATTAATTATAGTATTATCACTGTGTTTAATAAACTAGATCGTACCAGTGTCTATATATAATTATTCAAGTCTTTTGTCCTTACTAAGAGCTTTTAAATCAGTCAATAATTAGCGAAATTAGCCTAATATAGGTAGAGTTACAGCCCCCCTCAAATTTGAGTAAGTCGAGCAGCTCCAAAGGGTTTATAATCTCGAAAACGTCTCTCCACTCTAGCATGAGCATCCGAGAGGATAGCTTCTCCTAGTGAAACATTCACTTAGAATAGCTAGCGAGGTAACCTGATATCCTAATGAGCTCCACAGCGGCTTCGTGTGTTTTCTCCGTCATACTCGGTTGCATTTATCTTTTATATTAGCTGCACAGATAGCTGTTTCTGAGGAAAACAAGATTTAGACTCGGCAAGAGATGCTCAAACAGAAACGGCATGGAATAGTAGTGGTCCCCCACAAAAACAACCCTGAAACCCATGATAGGAAAGAAAGAGGGAACAAAAAAAGGGAAGAATAGAAAAAGAAAGACAACAATACTAAAATCTGAAACCCCGACACCACACATATCGACTAGGGTCGTAAAACCAAAGGGCGAGAAAGAAGCTGAACTAGATTAACAAAAGGCATACTATCACATTGTTTGTATCTTAGCGGATGTCCAAATGCAGACATCAAAGCTGAATAGGTTAGCTTAATTTGACTAGAGTTGAAAGCCAGCGAGTGATATACCCTGATGCGGAAGTCTCGCGAAATTGCGAATTATCAAGCAATAACGTGCATGGTACGTAAAGTTTTTTTCACGAAGCTTAAGCCACATGCGGTGTAAAAATACTGTATGAATTTCCAGCAAGAATTTAGTATTTTAACAAAATTAGGGGATACGTTATAATTATCGATCCGCTCTCAAAGCAGGTATTCGACCCAAAATCAAAACTCCATTACCATGAAGCCCCTCCATCAATCGCATCCAATATATGCGCTCTTTTCTTCAAAATAACACCTACTGAAACTTCCTCGGCTTTTCTTTATACCACTTGCTCCATGCTATTAGCCCCTTTCCCTCCGCCTTTGGATCCAACAAAAACCCCACCAAACTCCTCTCACTCCTAACCGGCCACTCCTTCAACCAAGCCCTCACTAACTCCTCCCCGACTTCTTCCCCCATAGACTCCGTTTCTCGCCACCGCCTCGAAAAACATTCTTTCTTTTCGCGGCTGCTTTCCAATTCCGGACTCCAATTGCTAGATACCCATTGTCGCCATTTGGCAGAATCCCAGAAGTCAGCTTCGATGTCGTGACTTGTCATTGCAAGGTAGGAGGAAGAGGAGATCGATGGAGGCTGGGCTGCCCAATATGGTTTTTCCAGGATGGTGGTTAGTGGTGAGGTATGGGGAGTGCAGGTGGTAATGACTATGTATTTTGGGAGGGAGGGGGTGGCCGAGAGAGTTCTGAGGATAGTGGACAGGGGTGGGGTGGTATTTGAGAGGAGTTGGAAGCGGAGTGTTGATGCTAGTGAAGGGCGGGAGGCGAGGAGTAAGAAGAGTCGATGAGACTGGAAGAGAGGAGTTGAGCTTCGGCGGTGGTTCATTGTGAGGGAAAGGCCAGGTCTAGGTTCAGGTTAGTTTTCTAAAGATTACTCAAGTAAAACGAGTGGGAAATGTACCGGACACCTGCGATTATTCCAACATAACCTGCAAATGTTATAGACCGCGCAACAGTTTTATTGTCCAAGCGATATTCGAGCTGTATAACCAGTGGTCGCAGCTCCTCATCACAGTCAATATCTCTAAAAAGCAACATTCTTTCTTCCATTTCACTATATTTTTCCTCGCCCTCTTTCTCCTGATTTTTCTCCTTTTTGATCTTGATCCCCCCACAGATACCGCTGATATGTTCCTCTAAAAATAGATTGAATCCAAGTAAAGCTTGCATATCCACTCCCGCTTCCTCCGCAATCCCCATTATTTCCTCCGTTTCTTCCTCCGAATGAAGTCGTTTCAAACCTCCTCTTCTGGCCAACAGCAATAGCGGAAACGGTAGTGTATCTATGAAACGCCGCTGGAAGTACTCTGATGCGTTTTGAAGATGCTGAGAATAGTGTGCCGCCACGACACGATATCTGTCGCGCGGAGGAAGGGAAAGGTTTATTACGAAAAGCGGTGGCTCGCCACGTTTGGGAACTTGGCCGGGGGCTTTGGCGGCTATGGATGCATTTCTGCGGATAGTGGAGCGGGTGCGGAGAGGAAGTGTGGACGAGGGGGTGGGATGGCGGGACATTGCCGCTTTGCAATATGACAGAGGGTATGTGGTAGAGACGAGAGTTTTTTCGTTGACTATTTCTATTTCGGTTGAGAGCTCTGCAATGTAGGAGTAATTTATCGTGGGAGGCCCTCATATATATATTCAGCTATCCCCAAAACTTGATCGTCGTATGGAAATCGTAGACGAGGCTTACGTTACATACGCATGACTTCGCGTGGCTGATAATACCCACGTTGCTCATCAAAAAAGATGTCTTACTTGCACAGCCTAGCTGTGCGGTCGGCGACAGTACTAGGATATAGATAAATTTGATTAAAAAAAAAAAAAAAGTATGGTAGAGCGCCCATCGATGCAGGGCTGCTTTTCCTGCTCATTACTGAGAGGAAAAAAGCGATCGTAACCCGATTCGCGCCCAGACAGAACGATTGGCTCAGGAAGAGTTACGATCACTTACCCTCACACCCGAGTAGAGTACAAACATTACTACATGTTAACGACAAGTAATGTGCACAGACGCTTACTTTTAATTAGGAGAAGTAGATCTTACCCCTGCAACTGTATCGTCTGTCGTACATATATTACACAAGTACATGTATATATACAGGTACATGTATATACAGTTATAGTTATAGAGGAAAGTGTCCGGATGCTTAGTCAGCAGCGCTTTGCGGTCACTTTGCAAACGCCTTCACTTCGTATTTCTCAGCTTTCCTGTAAATTTGTAAACTGTGAAAATCTACAACGTTTGTAAAAAAATTATAATGCCTCCATCTGAAAAAAAAAAAATCCTTGAGTCTAAAGTTGAACTTAAACCTAAAAAACAAATCTAAACCCAAACTCAAAACAAAGCGCTGGGGAACCACAGTAACTGAACATGGTACGGTGATTAGATTCCAAGGTAAAGGATATTCCTTCGCAAAAATAGCGGAGAAAACCGGAATTTCGAAATCCACCTGTTTCGATATACAGTATGTGACTGATACCAAGACTTCCTTCCTCTTGAAAGTAAAACCCCATACACTGCAAATGCTCCCCATCCGGCCACCCAGAAAAGGTTACTGCTAGGGAATAGAGATACCTAGCCCACCTAGCTCGGACGCAACGGTGCGGGAAGGTTATAAAGGCTGAGGAGAAGGGCTAGGAATTACTAGCTAAGCCGTTGCATCCAAGCTAGGTGGACTAGGTATCTCTTCAACCTATCACCAACCTTTTTCTCGGCCGCCGGACGGGGGACGTTCACAGGGTATGGGATTTTACTTTTACAAGGATGGCAGTCTTGGTCTCGAACACATGTATCAGAACAGGCGGATTTTGGAATTCGGAGCCCCGCGGCTATCTCCGCGACGAAATAACCTTCACCTCAGAGCGTAATCACCGTGCCATGCCCAGCTGGTGTGGCGCCTCGGTGCTTTGTTTTCGGTTTCGGTTTGGATTTGCGTTTAGGTTTGGGTTCGGCTTTTGGCTCAAGAATTTTTTTATTTTTTGTTTTGAGATGAAGGCATCGTAAAATTTTTTTTTTTAAAAAAAAAACATTATGAATAATAATTTACACGATTTACAAATTTACAGGAAGTTCGAAGTGGAGTCATTGCGAAACCACCGCAAAGTGCTGCTGACTAAGCATCCGGACATTTACGTCCATAACTGTACATGTACATGTACAAGTACGTAAGCCAAACAAGTGCAGGCAAGCCTAAATGCAGGATGGTTTTCCTATAATTCCGATCACACTACTTAAGTGAGCACATTTCTAAAAATAAAACAACCGATCGATTTGCGGTTGAAAGGCGGTGCCGCCGGTAACGACACTCTATCCGAGACTCTAAGCGTCGGGCACTCGAATACGAGATATAAATTATCCTTAGGCGCCGGGGAAACCTGAGGGCACTACGAACACCGCCTCCAAATTGTTCAGTAACGTCGTCGGGAGCCTTTCTTACCCGCTCCGAATCCATCGGTCGCAGAGCACGCGATAACCTTCAACGCCATCCCAGAATTAAAGTTCTAAAAAAAAATTTCTAAGAATAACCATTTCATTTGGTTACGTACACAACAAAATGGAAGTGTGCGCCGGCGATGGGGCTTGTGTGGTTAATAGTACCATTGCATTTAAACAGGTTTTTGGAATATCTTCTATGCAAATCTTTTTATTCCTGATATCTCTCGAATTTTTTTTGGATTTTTTTTCCCATCATCTTTTTACGCTTGTACCGTTGCTGGAAATAATACAATGCATATTGGCGTTGATAGTCACAATTTATGTCTTGGGCTCATGAGACGTTGCCGAACCACAGTAGCGAGTTACATGTACATTACAAGTACCTCTATAAGTTCCGGCAACCTGTCTGTCTTTGGAGTTTTTAACAGCCACTCCAAATCTTGGATGTCCCGCAGCTGGGATTCAGAGTTCGAGGGGCTAGCTGGAATTTCACATATTCACTGTTGAATGCCAGTACAAATATGCAGTAAGCATTGTGGATTAAGATTTAGGATGCCGGTACGCAGTAGAGACCGATCGTACGGTATGAATGGAGAAGCGAAAAAAATAAGGCAGGATTGTGGTATTCAAGTTAGAAAACCATCGCGACTGAAGATTTCTAGAAAATTTTAGCGCTGCGACAGCTCTGAATAGGCCTACCTACGTATGGTTTGAGAGAATCACCGGCGCACTATGCCCTTTTTCTGACTCGGCCACAATTCACTGTCAAAAAATCGTAGTGTAGTTGTAGCTGGGCCTAAAGCGAAGCGCCACATGTAGCCAGAGGCATAGGGTGATCCCAGCAACTAAAGACCTGGGCGAATCACCAGGTAAGATTCTGTCTGGAACGCGGAAGGGTCGAAGTATTTCACAGGTTTCGAGCAGTAGAACTCAGAACGTTCCGGGAGCAAGGATTCTGTCCGGAACGGCACATGCCAAAATGTTCTGGAACAATAAAGGTACTCAAAGCTGTCCTGGCCATCCTGGCGAGAAAGAAAATGTAGAGATTAAGGGACCAATCAGATTCTTACAAGACTAACCAGAAGCTCAGTGCTTTGAGTACCTCGTCAGGTAAAAATCTAGCCAAGAATTTCGGGTGAATTAGTCCAAGGGTAGAAAAGCGTGCTTGTGTCAACCCTACCACTAGGAGGACGTAAAACTGAAAAGGGAAAAATTGAATCTCTCTCTCTCTCTCTCAACCCCACCATGTAAACCACATTCCAAAAACACCTTCGGCGTTCGAGGTTCAAGGGGTATAGAGTTAAATATTGTATGCAGTTTTTCTTCAGCTTCAATATAAACATCCAAGGCATCCAGGAGTCTCCCCTTCTCTGATTTTAGTGGCATTGTTGATCAATTGATGTCATTATCTGCATATCTACATAAATAAATACCTGTTATACAGGCACATATACATATAGATGTCGTCGGAAAATTAGCCGTTCACGGTGTAGTTAGCAGAGCTTCCTTGGATTCCAGGATCACTAGCACCAGATTTTTTAGCACCAGATTTTTTCCTGGCTAGGCTGCTTCGAAGTAGCCTGGCCATCCTGACTAGTTTTTCCAACCAGGTACCAATCATATCACACAAAGACTTGGCAGTCAAGACAGCCAAGATAGCTTTGAGTACCCTTATTGCCAAGCAGGTCACAAAGCATGAAGTCAATGGAGACATTCCCCTTGATCTAAAGAGCTAGTTTGGAAGGGTTAACAGGGGTGTTTTGAACATGTAAGAGATTGAAGACTTACTTCTATGCATTTCTAACTTGGAAATCTGGATAAAGGGGGGGGGGGGGGGGGTTTTCTAATTTTCT
>JABYPW010002455.1:0-11297 GCA_016880775.1 Phymatotrichopsis omnivora | reverse complement strand
AAAAAAAAAAAAAAAAAAAAAGAAAATTACCCCACACCACACCAAAACCCACTAACCCCCTACCCTAAAAGCTAAACTAGCAAACGCATCCGGACTATGTCTTCCACTCTGCCACTGCCCCAAATCTACGCTCTCCTCTTTCCCATGCCCCTTCCCCATCGCCTTCCCCATCGCCCTCCCCACCGTCATAGTCCCATTCATCCCTCCTCCTCCATTACCCCCGGCATCACCACCATTCGTTAAAAACGGATTATTGCTCCCCGCAACAGGCTGCTGTGGGTCTGAGACAGCACGGTCGGTGGAGCCATTCCCGTATCTTCCCTGGAGATTCTCCGGTATTTTTGGTACGGGAGGGGTGGAATCGGAGACGGAGATTTGTTGAGGTGGGGGCTGAGGCGCAAGGTGTGGGTAGTTATAGAGGGCGAGGATAGCAGATTTGTCGATGCCTGTTCGTTGGGGTACTATGGGCTGGGTTTGGAGCTGCTGATAGGATTGGATTTGGGCTTGGGGTTGTTGAGGCTGTGGGTATGATTGCATTTGAGGCTGAGGTTGGAGTTGGTAAGGGTTTTGTTGGGGCGTTGAAGTTTGGAATGCTGTCGGGGGCCAGGGAGCGGATATTTGCTGCTGCTGCTGGGGTTGTTGGGATTGCTGCTGGAAGAGTTGTTGCTGTTGTAACTCATTTTGATGCATTTGTTGCGGCTGCTGTTGAAACATCTGTTGTTGCAGATCACTCTGTTGCAACTGCTGCTGTGCCTGAATCTGCTGCTGCTGGAAATACGGATTCCCCGTTTGGAGGCTCGCCACACTTTGCATCGAACTCTGATACGGATTCGTCTGCTGCGTCACCGGCAAATACGGGTTCTGCGAAGTCCCTGTATTCGTCAAAAACGGATTATACCCTGCTGTCGATGTCGGCGAGACCTGCGTCTGCTGTTGATTCATCCCGAAAGCCGTACCGTACGGGTTGCTCTGCTGCAACTGTTGCTGTTGCCGCGACTGCATCTGCATTCCTCCCGTATCCTGCATAAACCCATTGACTTGCGGAGCTGGAGCCTGCTGGTATTGTCCTCTCATGACACCATTCCCATTAACCTGAGCACTCGGCGGTGATTGGTACCATGGCATCGATGCATTGTACCCTGCATTCGCGACTTGACCATATGAACCGTTTGTTGCAGGCGGCGCCGCCAGCCCATTGGCTGTCCCGGCCACATTAGCCAACACTGGCTGAGTCTGCGGCTGCGGAGCCGATTTCGGGGGCTTCTGTTCCTGATCCAACGCATCGAAGGGATTATTACTGCTGCCCGTTTTATGAACACTAATTCCGCTACTGCTCTTCGGAATTTGTCTCGTGGCTGCCTCCGATTCCTTAGCCTCCTTCGCCAATATCTCGACTGCCTGCAAAATGTGACCGTTCGTGCACTGGATAACTTCCAGATTCTTTCTATCGTCCTCGAATCCCATCTCCTTCAGGGACTTGAGTTGATCCTCGTAGACTACCGACGGCGGGGCTTTGACCATGCCGTGTGGGAAAACGACTTTTGCCGGAGGGGGGGTGGGCGGCAGCTGCGGAGAGGCTTGAGTATCAGCGTACGGAGCTAACTGCAGGCCTAGGATTTGTGTCACCTTAGAGGAGGAAGGGGTAGAAGTTCGGAATAACCGGGACACGGTTCTGGAGGTGCGGGATGAGGAGGACGTAGAATCTTTTTCGCGGAACGATGCGTTCGATGACGAGGAAGACGGAGGGATTGGTAGCCCATTGTTACTAGACGTAGATGCGGTGAACGAGACCACAGATGCCCCGGAGGAGTGCGACGACGTCGAGGAACCCCCGGTCGCGTCCGTAGAGCCCCGCCGAAACATCTTGCGCTCGTACTTGTTCCTGATGTACCGCTCCATCACCGAATCCGAGTCCTCGATGTTTATGGGAATCGGGTGCTTAGAGGGATCGGGATTGAAGTAACCGTTGACCGTGGCGTTCCCCTTGGAGCGCATCACCTAAAGCAGCGACGAGTTACGGGTGTCAGCGGGTGATAATTGGCGAGTTGAAGGGAGTGGATGAGAGAGATACGTCTATCTGATCGTTGGTCCACGAGTCCATCGAAATCGACTTGACTTTGGAAATGTGGGTCCCTAACTTCCGGTGGATCGAGGCGCATCGTAGGCAGAGGAAGATTCCTAACTGTAAATCGTACTCATCAGTCCACCACCCAAAACGTAAAATCAATGTTTCCAAGCTCCGCTACATAGAATTCCACGGTCCCAGAACAAAGCACGCGAGAGCTCCGCCGAAGAACAGGGTCGAAAGGCGAAAGCCAAGCAGAGGGATAGGGTAGTTACATTCCAGCTCGCCCATCCTGCAGGCCGAACAACGCCCAAGTCAGCGTAAATCCAACGTCCACCGAAACTCTTTCAAAAAGGGAGCATCTAGAAGCGAGCACCCAAACGAACCTGGATTCCGCGTGCCACAGTCGGCACAGCGGTCATTCCCCGGAACCTTCTTGATGAGATCCTGCAGTATCCGCTCGTTTCTCGCCTGCTGGCGTTTGTTGACAAGCGACGCCATCTTTCGTTCCGGTGTGTGGTGCTGCTTCCTTGCCTCCTTGGTTCCTTCCTTACTTCCTAGCTTTCGTAGTTCGGCGGGTGGGTGGGGGGAGGGGAGGATGTTTAGATGTTCTGCAATAGCGACAAGTTCAAACTTGAAACCCCAAGGGAAAAGGAAAAAGAAAAAAAAAATACAAAAGCAGGGAAAGGGGGCGAGGGGAGTTTCGCGCCGTCGATGTCAGGGCTGTCGTGGGACCGAAGCGAGTCGGAGAACTCCCGTTCTTTGGGTAAGGATCAGATGAACCTTGCGTCCTCTGGATTTCTTTGCTTCTTCCCTCTGCGCCGGATAGGAGGGGTGGTTATAATAAGGTAATAGGCTGGCTGGGTTAGTGGTAAATGGTCGAGTTATTTATTAACGACTGCCTTATTGCTCGGAACCGTCGCCCTGAGATGGCGACGACAGCGACAGACACATACAATACATGCATACACATAAAACGGGGGATAAAACGATGCTTCACCAGCGCCTACTCCAAGCACTCCTTCTCCCGATAGCGGGGTGGAGCCTGACGAGGGGAAGAGGAGGGAAGGGGAGGGAAAGGGGGGGGAGGGAAAGGGAGCCAAGAGGAGAACGACGAGGCGCGGGACACGGTCAGGCGGCTCTTTTCCCTCCCTCTCTTGCCCTTCGATAGCTATTCTAGAACAGAGAGGCCTGCCTGACAAATGTCGATAGGATTCAGATTTCGGGAACAGTTCGGGATGTGATGTACTTGCATAGCAACCAGAGCACATTGCATACACGTCCTTACCGCATGAACCCTGGCATCTAAAGTTGTCTGGGAAGAGCGACTCCGGAGTCTCCGTTCGATTTGGCCCACATAGTAACGTCGGTCGGGCTTTGCGAGACTCATATTTTTCTGCAGCCTTCCCCTTTCCCCCTTCTTCGCCTCCACCCTCTTTTCCCCTACTTTGGCTATCTCGGAGCTTTCCCATCTACATACACGAAAGCGTGGGGAGTGTCTCCCGGCAGCGGTTCAGGGCAGTGTGGACTCGTACAGTTTCCCAATCCCCGTTTCCCCCACCGCCCCGAGTCCAGATGCTTGGTTCACCCGGTCTTACATTTCCCGCACGGATTCAGGCGATCGTCGACCGTGTATATATATCCAGAGACTCCAATTTATAGATAGATTTCCTTCCTCTTCAGGCGCGAGTAAAAACAGTTGATTTTCGACAATAACTTGTATGTCTGTAGATGCAAGTACTACTAAAATGACCCAGAAGCAGACGGTAAAGCTTGGAATTTCGCAGAAAGGGGAAAATAAAAAATAAAATAAAATAAAATAAAATAAAATAAAAATAACCAACGAATTTGGACTTAGACTAGTGAGGACAGTATGAACAAACACACACAAACACATACACCTCTCATCGATCCTAGATCATGAAAGGCAAATGCGCAGGAATACGAATACATGTACAACAATATCCTTCCTACCCGCCATATGTAACCAAAACAATTCTCGATTCCCACAGAAAACATACTCGACCCCATCTATGATCTGCAACATTCTCGCGCATTCTCATACACTTCCAAAGCTACCTCAATCCCATTACACAAATCGATGTATACACATCCAAATTCCGGTGCGGTGGAAGTTGGTGCGGTGGTTACAGACAGCCCAAAAAACTGTTTTCCCTCTCGTCGATCAAATGCAAGTCCCTTGGGATCCTCGGTCAATTTTGCAGAGATGACATTGTCAAGGTCACCGCTACCCTGCATCATTTGTTCAAAATATCGTGAGATCCCCCAAAGCCGTTTTCTGAAGAAAAAAGCATCATGAAACCTGAGTGGCTTCTTGTCAGAGAAGGCCTTTCCTGTTCTTGTCGGATAGTTGTAGGGCTTAACTACACCAAGAGCCGTTTGTAGTTAGAAAATCTTCATGCATGTACTCTACTTGTACCAGTTACATGTTTGGGTTTCGGCTGCCGAAAGTCCACAGTCCCAGATTCCCGGACTGTCGCTTTTTTAATACGTAATGTAAAAACTTAAAGAAGAAGCATATTCTATCCCAAAAAGCGACGGTCCGGCTAGCGCGGCGACAGTCCGCAAGCGAGCACGCTAGCACATGTAGAGTATATGGTGGGGTTACCTTTAAACTAGCATGGGCGGATGCTTTTTTGTGATTACCAATATAGTAACTAGTACTAGTACAAAAACAGTTACCATTTACATGTACTCTTGTTTCTTATACGCTGGTATTTTGAAATCCCTCCATGTCACACTGAAGCCCATTCCTGTATGCCTCTAGTATTTGCATACAGCCAAGATAATACAAGTGAATATATGCTGTAGAAACAGAACCAAAAGCCTCTAGGAGAATCTCTCATAAGCCTTTAATGCTGAAAGTACAATTTTCTAGAGTATAAGGCTTTGCCCTATAGTAAATCCATTCAATAAAACCAAGTTCATAAGGGAACTTCAGGTAAAAAAATTACCTCCTGTACTAAGGCTTGCAGTTCTTCCTGTAGCCTTCCTTCTCTGTTTATGAAGGTTCCATTCTGCTAAAAGTACAATTCTAGAATAATATAAATTATTGATATTATGATCCTATCTAATATGTCCTTTTAAGGTTAGGCACTGGAACAAAAATCTGAACTCACCTGACTTCTTAACTAGCTATAACCCTTGCTCTCTCAAAACCTATTCAAATTCTTTTGCTTTTTTATAGAGAATATATATAGGCTAATTGTATAGGAAAATTATTAACTGAAGTTATCCTTTAAATAAATAAAGCTTATGCATATTATTGCTTACTTCTACTAGGATTTAATTTATGTATAATTTAAATTGGCTATCTAAAGTGTATATGCAGTGAGAGGTATTATAAAATGAAAAAAGGGCTTAACAACTAAGTAAAGAAGATTTGAAAATTAGTAGATCAATTTCTATTGTATAGTATAGGAATTTAGATTCCTTCAGTCACTTCTATATGGACAGGGCATGTACACTTAATTCAGAGCAAAGACATAGTTATATACATAGGAGCATCAGGATATACCTTCATCCCCTAAGTGCTATCAGGGTAACCTTCATATAGCTCTATAGGATTTTGATTTCCTATCAGTTACTATTGTATAGATAGGGCATGTATATTCAATTAAGAATAAAGATATAGTCACATACATAGGAGCATCAGGATATACCTTTATCTGCTAAGTACTATCAGGGTAACCTTCATACAGCCATTGTGATCATTAGTCATATTCAATTACATAGACTAATAAGTAATTAAGGAACCATATATGGTCAGGGAAAACTGGCTTACATTATAAAACTAATGACTGACTGGAAAATCGTGGTATTTTAGGTATGATATAAGTAGGATTTGAACCTATGATATTACATATTACTGTATAATGATACCAGGATAGCTATACTACTAGACTATCCTTAAGCCTCTATTATATAGCATAGGATTTTGATTTCCTATCAGTCACTATTGTATAGATAAGGCATGTATACTCAATTAAGAGCAAAGACATAGTCATATACATAGGAGTGTTAGGATGTACCTTCATCTACTAAGTACTATTAGGGTAACCTTTATACAGCTATTATGTTCATTGGTCATATTTACTTATATAGACTCAACTAGTAATTAGGGAACTATGTATAGTCAGGGAAAACTCACTGACACTACAAACCCCATGAGTAACTAGGAAATTATAGTATTAAGGAGTGGTGCAAGTAGGATTTGAACCTACAACATTATACATTATATATAAAGACATTAGGACAGCTACACCACTAGACCATCATTAACCCCTATTATATAGCATAGGCAATTGGATTCCTTTAGTCACTAAGTATGGACAGGGCATGTACATTCATTTAAGAATAGAGATATAGTTATATATATAGGGGGGTGAGGATGGTCTAGTGGTATGGCTATCCTGGTATCGTTGTACGGTAATATGCAATATCGTAGGTTCAAATCCTGCTCGCCTTATTCCATACCACCAATTTCCAGTTGGTTATAGGTTTTATAGTGTAAGCAAGTTTTCCCTGACCATGCAAGGTTACCTAATTACTGGTTATATCCTTGTAAGCGAATGTGACTGATGACCTCAATGGCCATATGAAGGGTTACCCTGACGGTGCTTAGTGATATATTGCTCTATCTCTTAATTAGGCCATTCGATTAAGTTCGTAAATAGTGCCACTCCACTAGAGATTGTGATAGATGGAAGAAGAGTATAGTTACATATATAGGAGTGATACTTGCTAACAGCTATCAGGGTAACCTTTATATGGCTATTATATAGTATACTATGTTATAGTGTTAAGGTTATCTTCCCCATACCCAGGAAACTTTATACTATCATAAATAGTATTACTATCTCTTATATACTATGGAGGATCATTAAGAGGATTTCTACTTCCCTAGGGTCACTGATGTATAGACAGGGTATCGCATAAACTTAATTACATATAACATAGTCGCATAATACAGGAGCGAACTCACTAAACACCATCAGGGTAACCCTTCATACAGCTATTGAGAACATCAGTCACATTTGCTTACATAGACTGAACCAGTGATTAGGTAACTATGGTTAGGGAAATGTCGCTTACGCTATAAAACCCATAACTAACTAGGAAATTATAGTATATTAGGTATGACGCAAGTGGGATTTAAACCTATGAAAATGCAGGATCATTAAGTATCTCTATATATAGTATATTTTCTTTGACATAAAGTTTACCCCCTGTTATTAAGATACTAGAAACTATTATTACTTTACCTTATAGGTTAGAGTATATTAGATATTTATTTTCCCTAAAAGTTTATATTTTACATCCTATACACTTAGCAGGGCATCACACTCAATTAAGAGTATATGATATAACTAAAAGATATAGGATGAAAAAGAAAAAGAGTGACAAAAGGAAATCCTCTACCTTCCTGCCATTCCTCTTAAAACAAAAGAAATTCTCTACTATCTTTATCTATATTCTTTTCTCAAGACCTATGGTATTGACTTCTATTAGCTCATTTATAGAGGTAAGGGGTTAGTCATCTAAGTAACTGTTGGAAAAGGGGTGAGTAGTTTTATAGTCACTTCTTACTTAGGAAGCTCTAGGGTTAGCTATTCTTTAACTTTTTAGCCAGGTTAGTTGAATTATGTCTTCAGATAATTAGATAACATTATCTGAAGTGGTAGCACAATTTTTCCTTCAGACTCATATTCCAAGTAGCCTGTACACTGCTCCTAGGATCTCTAAGAACTTGGAGTCAAAGTACTTTACTCTGATGGTTGCATTTTATCATAAAACTCTCTTATGTAATACTAGATATGGTAGAGAATAGGGTGAGTTACACTGCAGGGGTTCTTACCCTATCTACAGTGACTACTATTTAGTACCTATAGGATATCATTACCACACTAGGTTATTGTTTTACTTAGGAGGGGTGTTGTAAAGGGGTGTACAATTCTTATTATCATTGTACTTTGTATAAGGGCTATAGTCTTTTTATAGGCTTAGGTGGTACCTATAATAATTTCTGCTTATTGTAATATAGGGAGGAGGAAGAAGAAACTAAGAGGCCTAGTTAGAGTGTATTAGATAGTACTACTATCCTTTAATAATCAATATTTACCTTTTCCTATCATTTTCACTAAATATAAACTTATCATATATGATGAAAACTAATGGCTTCTTATTAACTATACCATATAAAGGTTACCCTAATAGTGCTTAGTAAATGAAGGTACATAACTGATGCTCCTATAATATATGACTATGTCCTTACTCCTTATCAAGTATAAATGCCCTATCTACATTGCAAGTAATTGAAATAGGAAAGTTAAGATCAGCTTCTTATTAAGTATTAACTATACTAGTAGAAGTAACTCCTATGTAATATTCCTATAACTACTTCCATGGTATATTTTAATCATGACCTCTCACTTCTCTTGATAACTAAACTATTTAAGGCATACTATATATAAGTATTAGTAACTACCTCTTATTTGCTCCTATATAAATTTCATCTGATATGAATTGATGTCTAGCTCTAACTATAAAAGGAATAAAAATTCAGCTCTTACAGATTTATCTTTCACATCTTAATACATTATTATATAGAATAACTTTTTAAAAAGAGGGTATAGTTATAGCTTAGTATTTATTACTAGATTATTGAAATTTATCATAGTTAATATATTACTGAGAGTGGACTAAATATGTCTAGTACTATACATTAGTCCTTTTTCTAAAGTACTTGTCCTTAGGTAATACTCTATAATCTATAACTTAGCTTTATCTTAAATCTTTACTATGCATATATACTATTCCTAACCTCTACTATCATATTTATACCTATAGGAAATCATGCTTAAACATAGGCTCCCTAGCACCTCCTATGTTTACAAGAAGTAACTAGCAAAAATGCAAGTAGAGAAGCTAATCAGATACATAGGAGAGATCTATAGGATTTATAGTATACTAGGTTAAGAATTTACCTATCTAAACCTTAGATATTAAAGCTAAATATAGTGATCTTATAGTTGTCCTATTTAAAGTTAGTATAAATATCAAATCCAGAGAGAATAATCATGTCCAGGTTCACTAAAAGAAGGTACTAATCAAACAGTCTACACATATTACTAGATACAAGAAACCTATTCCGATATGACTTAATCCCTAAATGCCTAGCCTATCATCTATATTTGTGATCTATTACCTATAATTGAACTGAATCCAGAGGTTTTCTTCTTCAAAGGGAAAGATATAAGCTACTTCAAAGCTATCTAGTTATTATAATAGATATAGTTATCAGTATTTACAATCCTTGAAATAGTACATCTTCCATTATAGGCATAGACTTCACACTAGAAGCTGTCTTCTCTATTAAAAATGTTATGAGAAATGAGACAGTATATCTATAGCTCACTATTAACATGGATAGGATCTGGCTAGTTGTTTAGCTGGGTATGTATTTCATACAATTTCTTGATTATGCACCATCACAAGAAATGTCATATGCCCCCGGATGGAGGGGATTATTGTTATTGATATGATGTGGTTTGAACCTCTCTCTTGAATATGCACAGGGAGTTCTATAACAAGTAGTATGTTGAGCATATGGAGAAAACCAGCTTCAGCGACAGACCCGTTCTGGACGAATCTGCCTAAGGCGACGTCAGGATCAGTAGTATTATAGAAATGCACATTGTGGTGGAGAAAGCAATTAAGTGGAGCTATCAAGCGGAGCTGCTGCGTTCTAAACAGAATAGAAAGGTGAAAAGAGTGATGATGAGTTTATGCACTGATGATGGGATACACGTTCTATTTATCCTCGAGCCAAGGTTTCGGAGAAATTACACTGTAGAAAACATGTACTAATGCTAAGTAGAGTAGAGTACATACATGTCTCTGTAGGTACATATACATGTAACAGTTACACCTCGCTATTCCGGATGGATTGGGCTACAACTATACTTTTCCGTAGGGATCTATTCGCTATACCAGATTTTTGATTAAACCGGATCCGGATGGGTTTTCCGGACACAGAACCCCTATTCCCTAAGAAAAAAATAAATAAATAAATACAAAAGTAAGATATTATTAAAGGTTTGTAAATGCATGACCGACACCACGAGATTCCCAATCGTCCAATATAGCCTCATTTTCTCAAAACCGCTGTAATCTTTGGGGCATCCATCGAGCTTAGAGAAGATATTGATGATATTTTTGCCCGTACAAGAATAATATCACCCGTAATAGTGATCTGTTCGAGGATGCAGCATCAATCCACTTTTCCAAGGAAAACTTTAAAAGTGGAATAATGTTGTCGTGACTTTTGCTTATAAGCATCGAGACCTTGAGACTTAAGAATTTACTTTGTATTTTACAATGAATTACAGGGGGAAAAAGATAAAAAGGAAAAAGAAAAGGAAAAAAGACATCTGGAGGTGGACCCTGAACCTATTCTTTCCAGTCTTTTAGATGGTCTGGAAGACATTGAATGGCCAATTGACGGCAATCGTGTCTTCTAGGCACACCTGGAGCTTGGCGAATTCTACCAACTTCATATTGGGATATTTGGCACGGAGTTCGCACAATTCATATTTTTTGCAGTGGCGTAGGGCCGGTTATTTTGGTCGTGCTGGATGTGGCCTTCGAAACATTATTTCCACTGTTAGAGTTCCTCTTGGAAAAGTGGATTGATGCTGCATCCTCGAACAGATCACTATTACGGGTGATATTATTCTTGTACGGGCAAAAATATCATCAATATCTTCTCTAAGCTCGATGGGTGCCCCAAAGATTACAGCGGTTTTGAGAAAATGAAGCTATATTGGACGATCGGGAATCTCGTGGTGTCGGTCATGTATTTACAAACCTTTAATAATATCTTACTTTTGTCTTTTTTTTAATTTTTTTTTTTCTTTTTTTCATAGAGGAGCAATAAACGATTTTGCTTTCCATCCGGTATAGCGATTTTTTTTTTTTTTTCTTAGGGAATAGGGTTCTGTGTCCGGAAAACCCATCCGGATCCGGCTCAATCAAAAAATTCGGTATAGCGAATAGATTTCTTTGGAAAAGTACAGTTGCGGCCCGATCCATCCGGAATAGCGGTTCATAGAGATCCGGTATAGCGAGGTGTAACTGTATGTGATATGCACGACGACACGCGAGCAATTCCTCCTTCTGCGAAGCACAGACACACGCTACTCTTCCACGC
>JABYPW010002454.1:0-11298 GCA_016880775.1 Phymatotrichopsis omnivora | reverse complement strand
AGCGATACAACTGATGCTCAGTCTGTATCGGGGTTTTTGGGTAAATCAGGATAGAAGAAGACACACAACTCTGTAGAGGACTCAAGAGATGCGCATTGAGCGAGGCAACGATGTGCTGAAGGTTTGTAGGAATAACTCTTTATTCCTAAGGTGTATACTTAAGATACTGCATGAAGAAGAAAGAGAAAGAAATACAGGACCGCGAGATTTCCTTCTCTTTTATACCAATCGCCAAGAGCACTGCCTCCCTTCTAGAGCAGTCTCTGTAAAACCTGTTTCGTCCACATGACCCTTTTCCATACGTCATTCAATCTAAACACTGTTCTCATGACCTTCGCAAGGCAGACAGCTAAACATGAGTGACCGTACATGACCGAGTGATAATTCATGATTCATAACACGGAATTCCAAAGAACATCACTAAAAATAGGAAACACAAGGAGAATAGAACAAGTAGGAAAGTACACGACCACAGTTCATTACAGTAATATATACATTTTATAATATAATTTTATATCTTATAAGCTACTTTTATATCCTATAACTTGCTTTTACATCTTAAAACTCAAAAATTCTGCAAAATTAGATGTTAATCTTATAAAATTAAATATAAAAACTATAGTTAATCTACATACAAAAATTGTAGAAATTCTAGAGCTTTAATTATACATAGGTTATTGTGGTAGCCCTATAGGTTAAAGGGAGTAAAAGGTAGGTTATAGGATATATCAGGAGCACAAAATTCATAATATATAGTAGATAAACTTATACTTCTAGGAGAAGTTAATTTTTTCTTTTTTTTACTAATAGTAAGTTAAGGTCTATTTAGTATAGTCTCTAGGCTACTCTACAATCCCTAGGAATAAATATATCTATATAAATAGGCCACAATTAGTACCTATAGATATTATAACTATATGATCATGGTATAGTAGGCTATAGTCAAAATAAAAGTAAAAGATGACAGATAGGGAAAGTTGTAGATTCTACTAATAAACTAAAGGAATATTAACATTAGGTAGGACAGGTTATTCTATCATTCTCTTTCTTTCCTTTTTCTTTTCCTTTTTTTTTTCCTTTCTTTTTTCCTTTTCACTTTTAAAGGAGTTCAGGCTACCCTTTTTTTTAAGCTATTTCCTACTTAAAAGGATAGAGTGTATATGCTCTACTAGAGAAGTTGTAGTTGTAAAATAAAAGAATAAAGAAAAATGAGTTATTATTATTGTTATAGGTATCTAGTAGGAGGATAGTTTAATAGTATAGCCTTCTAGGTATAATTCTGCTATAAAGTGTAAAATTATAGATTTAAATCCTACTTCTACTACTACTAATATAACTAAATATCTAGTAGGTCTAGGCTTTTATAGTATAAGTAGGCTTTTCCTAGGTACTTGTCTGAATTATTACTTATGGCTAAGAATATAAAGGAAGCTAATTAGTTAAGGTACAGTTAGCTCTGCTCTTAATTAAGTGTAAACACCCTATCCATATAATAGTGACCAAGTGGAAACAAATATCCATTAAGGTATAGTTAGTTCATAAAGTGTTAAGTTAATTCTTAGCATTCTTGCCCTTAGTAATAAGAATTCCTTTATAAATATCTAGAGTTTTATATATTCTAGCAACTGTACTATCAATGCTAGATGTATAATACTTCTTTGTATATAAAAGAAATATATTTTAATAAAATAAACTGAAAATATTAATGTATTCTCTATAAATATAACTTTTCCCAATTATACATAAAATGCTAAAAAATTACCATATTTTCAATCTCTTTACACTCTTAAAGCTCCTGTTACCAAAATCTTTATTAGGCTTGAAAAAATATATGTTAAATATTATGTGTTTAACAATTATATTAAACTAAAAATTTCTCAAGAATGCTATTCTATAGAGCAGTACCTTATGTTTTCTTGATCATAATTTTTAGGGTATTAAATATACTATACTATATATATAAAACTTACATTAAATAAAGTATCATAAAATAACTAAAAGAGCACTTATCTATAGAAACTAATGTAGTTTTTTTTTATTTTGAGCCTCTATTCTTACTTACTATACATTTCCTCTCCTGACAGAAGATTAAAATAACAAATTCTATATATAAAGAAGCTATCATATAAAAATGATTTCTGTATACAAGATTGTTTTAAACATATAAGTTCTATTATATATGTATTTAGATTAACATATATTTTTTTACAGCCTAATAAAAGCTCATCACAAGTTCTTTTTCAAGTATAATAGAACTTAAAAATATAGCAAATTTTAGCATTTTATATATCACTGTAAAAAGTTATATTTACAGAGTATACATTTATAATTTCAGTTTTTTTTATTGGAATATATTTCTTTAGTGTACAAAGAAGTATTATGCACCTAGTACTAGTAGTGGTGTTGCTTGAACATGATAAAACTCTAGATATTTATAAGGTAATTCTTATTACAAGGGTTAAGAATAGCAAGAAATCAACTAGACACTCTATGAACTAACTGCATACCCTAAAAGAACTACATGATACTCCTATCCTAGGTTAGCTCTTGATTATAAGACAAAGTATATACATGCTACCTGTAGATAGTGTACTAAATAAAATTGAGAGATTATGTATATATAGTTATTTCAAACTGTTACTGAGTTCTGTGAAGTCTCTAGGATTTACTGCAACTATATATAGAAGAAGTACATCATCTATGGCATGTATACTACTACTGATCTAAATAGTATTAGCTAGATAACTTAGCCTAGGAAGAGATTAAGAGCTATAATATTGGTATTATACTTCTAGTAATCCCTCTCTAGCTTACCTCTAATATAAAAATCAACAAATATAATTACAGATCTTTTCTGATTACTCTTATTAATAGTAATAATACCTATACTCTTAAAAGATCTTTCCATTTTCAAGAGAGCCTGCTATATTATTAAGTATATCTATTTAAGCATTTATATATAATATTTACATTACCCAAAGTTTAGATACTCTATTCAACACTGTTAGTCCTTTCCTTATTTTCTAACTTTACCCTAATCCTTATACTATATCTAAGCATACCTATGTAGTTGCTAAATACAAAGAGCTGGAACATTTTCCTTACCAAAATACTCTCCTTTAATGTACAAACTGCAAAGGCCTAGATGAAGTAAATGATCTAATTTCTGTGACTCTAATCTAGGGTAAGGCTACTAAAGTGAATAGAAAAGATAACTCTATAATAATAGGAGGAGTTTAGTTTCTCTTTTTTTTTTTCCTTTACTTTTATTTATCTTTAAGCTATTTTATTATATAAAGTTACTAGGAAGGATTTATTTTTTCCATTTTTCTCTTCCTTTTCCTTCTACTATTCTTTTCAGGTTTTTGTAGTAGAGGTTTTTCTTTAGGTATTTTAAGAGCCACCTACTCATTGTTTTTCCCTAACCAGTTTTGTACATAGGTGTATAAATTTTATTTTATTTTCTTTTATTTCTCAGGGATGAAGAGGAGGATTATTATCAGGAGTAGTTAGTTATTTTATGCTTATAAAGGTTCTAGTCTATATGCCCTGCCTACTAATACTGATAGAAAATAAGTAAAATAGGGAATTGAGTAGTTGTTATTATAGCTAGTTTTAACACTAGTGTTATACTTATGAATATCTAATTAACTTACCTCTATCGTAAATATTAATATATATAATTATAGGTCTCTCAAGATTACTGTTATCAAAAATAATAGTAAGGCTTATATCCTTAATATCTTACCATTCTCACTAAAACCTATCATGTCATTATATATATCCCTTTTAGTGCTAACACTTAATACCTCTATTGTTCAAAGTTTTAACACCCTTTCTAACCAAAATCTGAGTGTTTCCCCATTCCTACCCTTAGTATAGCTTTAGGTAGGTACATAAGGCAAATGATACAACAGCTTATTAATTACAAAAAATAAGATAAATATAATATATACATATTAGAGATAAGCAATATTTACTAGGCCCTTACTAGTACCTTAAACCAAATTCTACTAAGCTATCACTATGCTATAAAAGGAATAAATTGATACTCAAGACCATCTCCAACAAATGTCTAATGTAGTCAAGAACTATACAGCTAAAATAAACTATCTTAGTAGTAAACTCAACTAGATTCATAAAAAACTAAAATAAAACACTATGGTTAGAGGGTCTATTACTAGTAATTATAGCTTTAGCCCCTCATCCCCCTACTATAAAGTAATACACTTGACTATAACAAAAAAAAAAAAGTACTAATATAATCTAGTTATACCTAGACTCATCCCAGCTTACTCACTACTATCTATGTTAGCAATTGCTAAGCCTCCTCCAGTGTCTACATAATTAACTAAAAGACTAATATATATGAATTTTATAAGCTAAAACTAATAACCTAACCCTAATAACATTATCATAGGAATACTCAAGCTTAGGAATACTATAAAAACTTTCCCTATTAAGATAAGGGAGTTATACTCTTCCTTATATAACACCCTTTCTATTGATAAATCAAATCCTAGAGCAGTTATACTCTAGAGATCTTACATTAAAATAATTAAGAAATAAGAAGCTACCTATAAACAAAGAAGTAGCACTGTCAGGGTTAATCAAAAGTCCATTATTATTATTACCACACATCCCACCATTATCACCTCCATTTTCACACCCTATCCCTAAGAATCCAATGTCATTACCAATGGGTTTACAAATTTGTCCATCGAATTTGAAGGATTCCAATATACCTCATTTCCTCTGATGTTTTCATTCATTGCATCCCCTCTGAAGGACTTGGAGAAGAGTCCATATAGAGCATGAGAATAGCACTCTTTTATACAGCTGATGTTGAAATCACAGCTGTGTGAAACATCAGAATACCTGAACAATGTCAAGGAAATAACTCAAGAGGAGAACACACCACCATCGTAGTCTGGCTCCCAGGCGACCAAGTGAAACAATTAGGAAAGTCTGTTTTTATCTTCAACAAAGTCTGCAAAGCTGCAATAATGTGGTAAGCAAACTTGACAACCCAATGATTGAAATATCACACACTTAGCCACCCCAATGTGGCATGCAAATAAGACTACAACTGCAAATTCTGTAGAAACTTGGGAGCTAATAAAGTGTACCTGGGCCACCATTGCACAGTCACGAATCGGAGAGTGATTCATCAGCAATGGTGTTATAGCCGATATTTTAACCAGATCGAACACCCGGCGGTAATTTTGGAGAGCTAGTCAATAGGACGTTCATATGCAAACTGGTTTGGTTGAATTGGGATTGGTGGGCAAAGAATGTTAGCTCTCGCGGGCTTGAGAGGATCAATTAATATAAAGATTGACAAACTCATGGGTTAAAGGAGAGGCAAACCAATGCAAAAAGAAAGAGAGGGGGGGGGGCGCGCCTGTGTACTGGTATGTGCAGGTAGCAAGCGAATTGCAATTACTGGCGTACAAACGATATCAGCATGCGGGACCACGTGTGTCAGATGTTTAAATTAACGTCCAAAAAATGAAGAAAATGAAAATTTAAATAATTACATCTCTGAATACAGTACGCGTTGTAAGGCTATTATGAAGCTTTCCACATGATAATTATGCAGCAATTAACACATTTCTAAAGTAACAAATTTTTTGAAAGACTTTTTTAGATTAAACATATAGAAATGAAGTCACCAGATACTCTTCAAACGTCGGTACGAAGTCTCCCTTTGAATACAAGGTCGCTCTCGACATCTCCGAGTCTTCGCTGTGTAAGAAAACAGTGACAATAGGCATTCCTGAAAATTTCAAAGAACAGACCCTATTACGGAATTAAAACAAAAAAGACCGAAATCCCCCGAAAACAACAAATATCCAGAGACAAGAAAAAACGAGAGAAAGCAAATCACTCTACCTCCTTTTCTCACCACATCTCCACAAGTACCTAACAAATAACTTCGAATACGAAAACACGACGACGAAGGAACACTAGAGCAACAAGAACAACACATAGGAACGAAAAGAATGTCAGAAAAAGAAGCGAGTGATAAATCATGAAAGAAGCATTGGCGACCCGAGTACCCCAGTGTAAATCACACTCTGTGTGGTATAATTTTACATACAAAATGCTCTACTATCCAGAAAGTGTAAACGAAAAAGAAAAAGAAAAAAAAAAGAAAAAAAACACATCTCTCGTGCAATTCAAGTATCATAGGGGGGCCTCACCCTTCTCTTATAAATTAGCGGAAGGTAAAATAGCCGAGGCTAGGGATAGCGAATAAATGGATGAATGGAGCCGCAGGGGAGAGGTCACGTGAGAAGGATTCAAAAAAACAAAAAAGTGTTGCCCACGTTTTTATTCCCTTATTTCCTTGTCCCTCGTCCTCAGGACTATCCGGCCCCATTCACACCCACCCCTCGTTTTCAAGTACCCCGTCCTCGAATACGAAATCTATATTTCTTCGTCCTTGTCGCAGCCACAATATAAAGTTTATCCCGAATACACGATTTCACCATTGCTCCTCCATTCACTATTAGCCGCCATTGCTCTTACCTCCCAGTACGAGTAACTTACGACTAGCTTATACAATACCCAGCATTTCAGTTCACTAGTATTCGCCTTACTTATGTTCATCCACGTACGTATGAAGAGCACTGCAGGAGCATTATTTGAATTCCGTCGAGAATGGAATTCGAATCCACACCATTCCGCCAGCAAAATTTGAATTAGCACGAGAACAGGTGAGTGATATCTCACGATCAAAGCCGCGTCCAAAAAGACTCAAATTACTATCTTGCCACAAATTCATAGCCTCGTCACAAACAGCAAGCCCTTCGAAGCTATTAAACTCTCAAAGTTAGCCAAACGAGCTGTAAGTTGACGGCATTTTACTCGATTCCCTCCAACCTATGCAACACTTTCGAGAGTATAATGGAATTGGATGCCAAAAAAGGATAAATGGAGGAAAATATTCATGACACCATAAAGAAAGAATAAATGATATGAAGAAATCAGATCGAAAAGACTTCGAGATGATGATTCGGTGGGTTTAATCCACGAGAGATACAGTCTCTACAATGGAAAATGTCAGATCGGATCCAAAACCGGTAGACAGAATAGAGGCATGATACCACGAGGAAGGAAAAAATGATACAGACGAAACAGGTCGAGGAGACTGCAAAATAATATGGAGGATTCATGGAGGGCGTGGCTAAAGGACTCGAGAATTGTAAGAAGGAGGGCCCACATATACAAGTTTCCAGCTATAGGCGTGAATTATTTGGCCTCGAAATAATCCTCCGACGAGTGTTTATATTTTGTACTAGATATATTATTTTAAGGTGCGCAATTTGCAGAAGCGTGAATAAAGAGTGGATGGCGGCGAGACCTAGCTATAGACACACCGGCGGAAATTATACACGAGGACTGAAGTATACATCCACAAAGCTACTATACAAAGGGCTGATACCCAAAGAGCCAAAATTTTTGACACCTTTTTTTCACCGAAAAAGCCCACCAACACAGTCTCCCTCCTCTTGGATGTGTAGGTGCATATAAAATTGTATATGCAAGTACAATTATATGTACTCTACAGACATTTTCGTTTATCCATGTGTTAATATACCCAAAGTTAAGCAGTACATGTACTCTACATTATGTATAAAAAGCAGCCTTAATGTGCTGCAAAAATACAACAAACATTTGTAAATATACATACATCTACCTTGCGGCACAAGCACTGGAGTTTGCTCGCTACCGAAAATCCAGTTCGGCGAATCCGAGTGATCGACAATGAGCAACGCCCCCAAATTCTCGGCCCACCAACCACCGTTATCTCTTGTTCCATATTAAAAGTAGAGAACAAGGAAAGATAGAATTCGCTACTTTACAGAACCAACACAAAAGCGAAAAACAGACTACCTATATACCAAGCATTCTGCATACAACGAGGGACAAGACATAGACTATGAGCGAGCCAGACAAGCCTAGAACGACCGACAAGAAAATCCATACATCTGCATGCACAAAAGAAAACCCAAAACCCTAGGACGACTGCGGAAAAGTCCAACTAACTGAAAACCCGCATATCCGCATACTCGCAGACACAAAAAAAAAAATACCAAAGCTTAGAACCTGCAAGAAAGAACATGAACATCCGAAGCTAATAGACAGAGGCATCATTTTCTGCAACACATATCAATAATTCAATCCACTTACTTCCGTGCCAGCGCACAATTCATAGTTAGCGAAATTAAAACAGTGTGCGTTTGACGCACAATGGCAGGTACAAAGTTCTCCCACATCAAGCCCGCAAACGGAATGAATCGTTCTGGATCTCGGCACATAAAGTCGCTTTTTGCTGTGGTTACGTTTTCCTACGTAATTTGAAATAAATCAGTGACCAAAATTGGAGTTTCTATCGTTTTTAGCCAAAACAACCAAACTTATTTTTTGGAGTATAAATGCCAAAAACGAGAACCTACAATATTCTTTGCTCCAATAAACATGAGTTTCTTGAGGTGTTTATGGTTTTGTTTCTTGAGCGATTTTTTCCCCGACAAGTAGGACCGCATACCCACGACTCTGATAGGCCTGATACATAAGTACATGGATGCATGCACCAGATAATAAAAGCAACGTCCATGTACAGTACATACATATAATAAATTATATATTCACCCCTTGTATCCAGTTTTTGAGGGTGCTGAGTTCGATTGCATGATCTGGAATTCCAACAGATACTTTACACCACTTCCTTATCTTTTTAGGTTCCTCCTTCAAAATCGTCGCACTGAAAATTCATCTTGCATTAGTGCCTATGTGAGTTATGGACGATGAATAGTGCTTAAAATAGTACACATTGATCTTACATAGCGAACGTGGAAATTCGAGGATGTATCTTAGTATTCTTACATTCTGAATTAATCATGTGTCATGAAAACACCGCTACATAGCGTGAACCATGGACAGAAATCGAAGGACCACAAAAATCCCTACTTCCATTCCCGGGTTGGCCAAATTTCGGCGATTTTTGTTTTAAATAACAGCTCGGGGTAATCGTTTTTATTCAGCCTCCGCTTACATGTATACATGTTTCTTTTTCTTTTTCTCTTTTTCTTTCTTTCCTCGCCCTTCATTTTATTTCTTTCTTTTTTTTTTTTTTCTAATTTATTTCCCCCGATCATCCCATCGGGCAGGATATGCGAGCTAAATGCACAGGGAAAAGAAACTGGTGGAAACTTAGCCTTCACGTGTGCTAATAAGAAAACCTTGTAACTCTTGTTTAAATATACATTCAGCAGAAATTTTGTGATTGATTTTGTATGTAATTACCTACTTTCGTGCGGCTGAAGCTCAACGTTAGCCTTTCTTAAATTCCCGCATAGCCGCAGCCTCGACGCGAAAATACAAATACCAAAATACAAATATTGCAAACTCGTAAAAATAGCCCTCTTCCGGAATGAAGTTTAGGTATCCATGTGTCCCCTTCAACGCTTTGATGATCCTTTGCGACATGAAGTAGTAAGACTTCGGGGAACTTTTAGCACAATCCGAGCAATAATCATGACAATTTTTCCCGGATGTTGTCACGCAAATGAAAAAACTCAATCAGCCCAAAACCCGACTCCACTCGTGGTTATATAGTATGGCGATTATAAAAAAAAAAACATAATATGCCGGAATCTCTTACCTTCTCTCTCGCATATGTTCACCTTCGAGCTCGATATGCATTGCACTTTATGTATCCAAAAGTGGACATTTCACCGGCAATATCCTTGAGCGGCTCGCCTAAATCGTATCTTCCCTCAACGGTTCAGCCTTCGGGGATCTCGGCAACCAACCGAGCCAGGGGTTTATTTTAAAACTCGAGATTAGTCTGGGATATTTTTATTTTTAGGTATTGCCATCAAGGGTTAAAAAAAAGGTTTCTTAACTACATAAGCGCTAGTGCAATTCAACCAACACAGTGGTTATGCATACCAATCGGGCCCTAAAAGTTATTGATGGGAACCTGGTCGACTACTAAACTTCTATGTATCTGTATGGATGAGCCAACACGAATTTTGAAATGCGCACATAACTGCGATCACGGGAGGCAGGGCTCCGGGATAAGTACTATAATCTGACAGCATCGAGGCAGCGTGATACTGGTGGGCTTTCGGACGTGTAGATGACCTTTTGCGAACCCGGATTTTGCGGAAGAAAAGGGTATGTTCAATAATCAATAATATATCAAGATAAATTACTTCGGGGTCATCTGACGGATATAATGAATCTGAGATCGAATAACCTGTGTGATGGATGACAATTCTATGAATAGGTAACGGGAAGAAACCATGGGATCGGAATAGTCAAATTGTGGACAGATCAGTCGATGAGAATATGTCAGAAGAATTCTAACGGATGTTCGGCGATTTCATAAAAGCAACGAAGAATGCTAATTAGGTATATAGCAAACCTTTACAATGCCACTTTTTCTAAGATGTCACTCTCTACTAAGCCAAAAAGAATATAGTCCGAGTCAAAAATAAAATAAAAAAAAAAAGAATCTGATACTATTTTCAAAACAGAGCTTATAATGCTACTTTCAACAATGCCACTCTCCAATAAGCCAAAAAGTATAGAGGCACATGCTCCGTGCTCTGTATAGTCGGACTTATGTAGTTCGGTGAGAATTGAGTAGCGACCGTGACTTTGCTGGTGAGCGCAAACAACCTCGTTGCGATCTCACGAAAAATCAAAAAAAAAAAAAAAAAAAACATTTCCGCTTATCGTTCCGAACACTTTTGCGGATCTCCATATTGCAACGGAAGGCCGGTAAATTTCGGCTAAATTTACATACCGTGTACCAAATCGGATTCGAAATGCGTTGTAGTATGGATTGTGTGCCATTACCGACTGCCCATTTCATTTACGGTGACACCTGTCAGAAGAGAATAAATGCGTAGTTGTTGGAGCTTTAGCTATGGAACAAAACTGCCCAGGAGACACCTCGACTATTCTTTTTCTCTCAGTGGAAAATGGCATTATAGAAAGTGGCATTGTAATCTCTGTTTTAGGAATAATATCAAAGTTTTATTTTATTTTATTTTATTTTTGACTAAGGCTATATTCATTTGGGCCTAGTAGAGAGTTGCATTTTAGAAAGAGCGAGTGGCAAGGTTTGCTCTTAACGTTAATAATAATGCATGTTTAGTCAAACCCCACAATTTTTTTGGACTTGCTAACGACGAATGGGAAGAGTCCCAGATTTTTCCGAATAGATACATCGTAGGTAGCGCGAACCTTTTCCTATTGCAGACGGTACTCAACAAA
>JABYPW010002453.1:0-11308 GCA_016880775.1 Phymatotrichopsis omnivora | reverse complement strand
CGGCGGGAGGGGTTAAAGGAGGAGGAGGGGGTGGAGGAGCCAGACATCTTGATAGTTAATCCTCTTTGTGTACTGTGTACCAAACCTTATCCAGGTTCCAAAGAAGAAAAATTATCGTGATACTTTTAGAAAGCAATAGTCGTGGAAGAGTACCGATTTCAAGAACGAGATATGTGAACTCAAAGAAGCCTGTTACGAACATGAAGCGACCAACGACCGTCCTTAAATATCCTTCCGACTAAGAGAAATGAGTCATCTATGACAAAGGAGATTACATAAGAAATAGAACCTGAAAGAAACCCTTAGAAACCCCATGACTCATTCTAATATCATCTGACGTGATCGTAACATTCCTAGGAGTCGTAACGGAAATGATCAGCGCGGTGGTCTGAGCTCGGATCGCCGATCTTCAGGCAAGATCGTCATCACGCGATTACTGGCTCGATCGGCTTGAGTCATACCAACCGCAGGTGACTAGTCCGCAGGAGTTACTCAAGTTAATCTGATCATGTGAGGTACGCTTGAGAGAGGATGACGGGTGAGTCAGACCCTGACTCATCTTCATCAGAGGCGCCACATATGACTCATCCTGAGGCAGAGCCCTTTGTCATGTGGTCCTTTCGTGTGATGCAGGGGTATACTCACAGGAAGTTGCTCATCTAACTGAACTCATCATCGTGCGTGGGCCTTTTGGTACCGTGGCTATAACAACTTCCACTGTTGTTGAGAGAATGTGCAGCTCCAGACTCGCTTGCAATGCAGGGTCTAAATGGTGGGGTTGGATGATCATGTGTTCCTGATAAGCGAGACATTCATCCCCCTCCTTCAGAAGATCTCTGGATCTTCTAGTTAGAGAATCAGGTTTTCCTCCCTATTTCCCTAGTTGGTAGCATATCTGGAAGTTGAACCTTGATAGGAACTTGGACCACCTTACCTGTCGGCGACTCAACATTCTCTTAGTCATAAAGTATTCCAAGTTCTTATGATCTGTTATCACTTGAACTGGGAATTTTGAGTATGCAATATGTCATTCCCACTCTGTAAATGTGAGAATGACTGCTAACAGTTCCTTATCATACATAGGGTAGTTACATTATGCGGGGTTGAACTTCTTGGAGAAGTATGCCACTAGGTGCAAAACTTGCTTTCCATCTTCATGCTGGAATTTTTAGGAAAGGATGCCCGCTGCCACATGATCCGATGTATCCGTTTCTACAATAACCAGTTTTTCTAGGTCGAAGTGTCTCAGGGTTGGCGCTGATGTAAACGCTTCTTTGAGACTCATAAAGTAGCATTTGCTTCCTTCGTCCATTCGAACTTTTGGTTCTTTTTCAATAACTTTATGATCGGCGATACTACTCTTGAGTATCCTTTGATGAATCTCCAGTAGAAGTTTGCGAACCCTAGGAACATCTGAATGTCTTTGATTGACTTTGGTGTTTCCCATCCTAGTACCAGTTCTACCTTTTTGCTGTCCATGGTGATGCCCTCTGGGGAAATGATGTATCCAAGGAATTCTGTTTTCACAACATGGAATTCGCACTTCTCAGGTTTGCAATAAACTTTGTTTTCCCCTAGCTTTTTTAAGACTGTCTACACATGGCTGATGTGCTCTTCCAGGGTTTTCGAAAAGATCAATATATCATCTAGATAGACAACACAGAAAATGTCCAAATAATCTTTTAGAATGTCATTGATGAATGCCTGGAACGTTGCTGGTGCATTTGTGAGACCAAAAGGCATGACCTTATACTCATAATGACTATACCTGGTGCAGAATGCAGTCTTCCATTCCTTACCTTCTGCAATTCTAACTGAATTGTATGCCTGTCTTAGATCTAACTTGGTATAGATCTTTGCTTCTTTCAACCGTTCCAATGTTTCCTGGATTAACGGCAATGGATAGCGATTTTTAACCATGACTTTGTTGAGTCCGCGATAATCTACACATAAACAGAGTGATCCATCCTTCTTTTTCACAAACAATATTGGTGCGCCAGCTGGAGACTGTGACTCCTGGATGAATCCTTTCACTAAGTTCTCTTTCAGGTACCTTCTTAGCTCTTGCAGCTGTACCTCTGATAGTCCATAGGTAGGTAACCATGGTGGTTCACCTCCTTCGACCAGTGGAATGCTGTGATCGATTTTTCAGTGTGGTGGTAAAGCATCCACTTTCTCTTTATCAAAGAGGTGCAAATATTCGTGGTACTCTTCTGGTACCAATTCTTCTGGCGGTATTGTGTCTGGTATCTTCCCTTCCTCAATAGGTTCTATAATGCTAATGGCATATAGCTTACTGTCTTTCGTTGCTGCCATTTTTTCAAAGGGTACTGCTCCAATGGTGGTAATATCGATTCCACTCCTCTCTTCCTCTTCTAGGAAGATGAGCTGATTTCTCTTGAAATCCAACTGCGCTTGATGGTGCTGTAGCCACTGCAGTCCTAACAGGATAGGGCAGTCTACTAACTTCATGATATAGAACAACACTTGTTCTTTCCTTGGTCTAACCTGGATTTCCTCTTTAGTGACCTTGGTGATTTTTCCGCTGCTCGCTTGTCTTCCATAGACAGCTGTCAAGGTTCTTGGGGTCTCTAACTTTGACATAGTGAAACTGTTTCTTTGCGCAAATGTTTCGTCCATAAATGCGAAACTAGTTGCCCCTGTATCCAATAGGGCGTAACACTCTACAGTGTTATTCAATGTTGTTTGGACTATCAAATGTTCTCCTTCTGAAAACATTTCTGATTTTTCTGTTCTGGCGGCTTTCTGGGTAAGGCTTTTCCCCTAGGTTTTCCTCAGAGCTAGACCACCATCTAGTTCTGACTCTTGGAGTTTCCCGACTGGATTGTAACAGTTGCCACTTTCGCGCTAGTGGTTTTTAACTCTTTGCTGGTTTCCTTCTTTGGACAGTTCTTGGTGTAATGTCCCTCTTTGCTGCAACTGAAACACAAGCCTTTATTCTTGTGGCAATCCCCCTCCTCCTGAGTGATCTTTTCTTTTTCCTGATGCTGTCCCTTCTGGCGGTAGGTGCTGAACTTTTTCTGTTTCTTGAAGCCTTACTTCTGCTGTTCTTCTTGGGACTTGCTGGCAGGTTTCTCTTCCTTTTTTGGAATTGACTCAAGTTAACTTTCCAACTGGATACACATTTGTGTGAACTCTGAGTACGTCTTAGGGAGGTTCGACTGGTGGGCTAGAGCTTCTTAGATTTTCCCTTTCAGTCCTTTCTTGAACAGGAGTATCCTTATCCTATCATCCTCAGGTAGGTTGGCATTGAATATGAGACCATCAAAGTCTGCACAATACTCAGACACGTTCCCTTTCTGTCTGAGGTTTTCCAACTGCTGGTAGGCTGTATTGTCCTTATCTAGGTCATTATATGCTTTCCTCAGGGCTTCTTCAAAGGCTGACCATGTTTCTTCTGGTGCTTTTTTATTCTTGGAGTTCTTCAACCTTCTGGCAATGTACCACTTTTGCGCTGGTCCTTTCAAGAACGATGCTGCCCACTTGACCTTGTGGCCCTCATCTTTGAATCTGTCCTCATTGACCTCAAAGGTGTCTATGCACCTTGTAATGAATAGGTCTAACTGGGTACGGTCCTTCCCATCGAATGCTAGGGGGTCCTTGAGCTTTGCTAGCTTAGGCATTTCTTGCACTTACTGTTGCTCCTCTTCCAGTTCTCGTCGCAGGGTGTCAATCCTTAACTGGAGTGTGATCCGTTCTTGCCTCAGGCTCTCAAGTTATTCGCTTTCCGGTGCTTGCTCCTTCTTAATATTTTCAATTTGTTGCTGATCCGCAACTTGCTGCTATCTTAGATCCTTGATCTCTTGCTCCTGATCAATACTAGAATTGTAGTGCTCTCTGATCTAGTCTCTGATCCTTTGGTACTGTGGGACAGTATGGCCTTTATTGAGGTTGTAGATATCTCGCCAGGACCGTAGTTCTTCTAGGCCTGGGATGGGATATGCTTCTTCTATATCCTCTAGTGGGCCTGGAAGCTTTTCCTTGGTGGACATTGACTAATGTCGATAACTTTTCGCTACTAGGAATTCGTCGATGCTAGGATCTAGGACGGCGAGTAGGAGGATCCTGAGTTTGTCAAGCTGGACTAGGGTGACAGGGTGGTTCTAGTGTAGCACAACAAGATCATCTTTATACAGATAGAGAACAATCTTATCTTTGCTCTCCTGGTGTACTGGTTGTGTCTGGGAGAATAGTGACTTCAACTGCAAGGTTGTCAACCTTAGATTTCCTAAGATGTTCCAGGAATTTGAGGGCGGCGTCCTCCAATTCCTCATCTAGCAGAAAACTTGCAGCTATATTGTCGATATCTGACCACAGGCACAAGCGTAGTACTGGTGCTTTTCCTGGGTCTGGTGTGACTGTTACCACTTGCGGTATCTGGTGCTCAGTGATTGAAGTAGACTCTTTCGTTCCAGTGGTTATCTCAGCGATAGTCTTTGCAGAAGAATCCGTGGATTTGCCCATCGCAGTTTCTGATGCAGAAACCCTTTTTCCACTGTAGCCTGGTTGCCTTCTCGAGTTTCTGTTGCTCCCTAGTTTTGCAGCGTAGGTGGTGGTCGATAGGGTTGACTTTGCAATGGCAGATACTGCACCAAACTTTCTGAGTTTTTGCCGGTCTCTCAGAAAATACCTTTGGTGATGCTGGTCTCTGTGCTAGCCTAGCCTGGACCTCTGGACTGAAATGGACTCTGCGATTCCTGTTTTGGGGGGTGGGACTTGCAGGTCTTTGGGTTCTTCTGGAGGAAGCAGGTTCTTATCTTGCAGCAGCCTGGTGACTTCATCGATAGTGAACTGGGGTTCCTCTCCTTGGAAGTTCTAGTTGACTGGGGATGACATCCAATATCACCTGAATTCTCATGTATCTTCTTCGATGGTGATTTCTGAATTACGCAGTATAGTGTAAAGGACAACTCCTTCAGCGATACGACTGGTGCTCAGTCTGTATTGGGGATTTTGGGTAAATCAGGATAGAAGAAGATACACAACTCTGTAGAAGACTTAAGAGGTGTACATTGAGTGAAGCAATGATGTGCTGAAGGTTTGTGGGAATAACTCTTTATTCCTAAGGTGTATACTCAAGATACTGTATAAAGAAGAAAGAGAAAGGAAATACAGGAGCGCAAGATTTCCTTCTCTTTTATACCAATTGCCAAGAGCACTGCCTCCCTTCTAGAGTAGTCTCTGCAAAACCTGTTTTGTCCACATGACCCTTTTCCATACGTCATTCAATCTAAACACTGTTCTCATGACCTCCGCAAGGCAGACAGCTAAACATGAGTGACCATACATGACCGAGTGATAATTCATGACTCATAATGTGGAATTCCAAAGAACACCAATGACAATAGGAAATATAAGGAGAATACAACAAGTGGGAAAGTACATGACCACGGTTCTTTACATACTTCTGGTTAGTACTAGAAGTGTTATTAGCTCATACATATGTAAGAGTATAGAGTATACTTAGTAAAGTTTATATTCCTTAATACAAACTAGAGGAAATCTAAGATATAATATAACTAATAAGTATTACTCTAATTAAACTATTGAATAATACATTTCAATAATATTACATTTAGTATATAGTGTACCAGGTCTCTATCTAAAAGTCTTTTTGTAATCATAATATATGTATAATAAATAGAAGGTATTTATAGTATAAACTATATTATTGCATGAAGGAGAAGGAGAAGAGAAACCTAATTATATGTCTAAACACCCCTTAGAAATAGTTTCTACAGCTTTATATTACTTTTTCTATTGGTATAAATTGTAATCCTAATCATTTCTTAGAATATATTTCCTAAAAATAGAACTTCTATCATCTTTGCAATAAAACTCTACACCATATTACTTAACTTTATTTTTAGACCTTGATTTTAATTTCATGAGTTCTTAACCAATAACTACCCCTAAGGATTTTGCTATAACATTTATATTTTATCATTTCCATTCTGCTACCTTATACCTAGTACCCTAAACTCCCTTCTAATACAAGTTACATAGAAAGATCTTTTCTCAATTATCAAATATATTACAAATTTTAAACCTAACCTTATATACATTAATTTATCCTCTAAGTTCTAACTAATATTAGTTGGCTTTAAAAGATATAGTTAGGGATAGTCAAATTTATCAGTTACTATTGTACTATTTATAGTAGATACTTAATATACTCAGGATTTATAGGGATTAAAACATGTATAGAATATAGGTTATATTGGAGGGAAACCTATGCCTTATAATATAGCTATTTTTATTCTAATATAGGGTAAAATAAAAATTTAGAGATTTCACTATCTGTTGTGTATAGAAAGTTATAAATAACTTTTAAATATTACTACTATAGATTGTACCATATCCTATTATCATGATTCTAAAGAGATATAAAGAATGAGAAATAGGGTAATAAAGAAAAATATTATGTTGGGGGGTGTTACTCTCTATAAAAAGGGGTTATAGTTAAAAATGATATGTATAGTATTAGTATCTATAATAAGAAGTTGTAGTCAACCTTTTCAGGCTTTTTTGCACCTTCATACTACCCTCTACATTATTAGTTCTCAGCTATTAGTATTATCTTGCATTGACAAACATCATGATAATACTGCTGCAATGTTCACAGTCTTCCCATCCCCCTCCCCCTGATCCCCCAGTACCTGAGTTCAGGAATGAAGCTGCCTTGCTCATAGACCTAGTCCTCTCATTCCTTAGGTCCCCCCTCAATAATGCACTCTATGAAAAGAAAGCGTTCTTGGGTAATGCCCTTGATGCTGATATTATAGCACATAATATGGCCCATCTACTCAGGTTCTTTGCATAAGAAATACTATCTCTCATTGCCTCTGTGAACAAAATTTAGCAGGCTATCACTACCATCGCAACTGGCCAATAGTCACTTGAAGCCATCACCACCTAAAATGCCACTGCTATAGCCCTAATATAAACTGGCCCTACCAAAATCAACCTTGCCCTTTCTAATTCCATCAAAAAGCTATGGTTAGAAATATCTAAAACTGTGAAAGTAGTTGTAATATGAGACTTGTGAAAGATGTAGATGAAAGTATATACATAAGAAGCTTCACAAGAGGGTCTTACTGAGTAAATTCAGATATCTCAACTGGCAAGTTATAACCACTTATGCTTATTACTTTTATTGAGAAGTCAAGAGGAGATAGAGAATTTATTGCAGAGAAGCAAAATATATTCTTAAGGCTCAAACATAGTACAAGACTTAATATAATAGCTAGAGAGAGAAGAGGAAGAAACAAAACACATTGCTTATCTGCTCTCTCTTAAATACCCATTTCTGACCAAGTAGCTACAGAGAAACTTTTACAAAGGAAACAAAACCCATCGAAACATTCCATCAAGACTCTCATATTCTTTCATGATTCCCTAGAAGGGGATCAGTTTCATGATTGGAGAGTTGAATAAAGGTTTAGCATGATCATTCAGGACCTTAAGAGGGGAAACTCTTAAAGCCCTATCCTCCAACGATGTAACTGATCAGTGTATCATGATGAGATTAAGGTGATAAGCCTCATCAACAATGGTCTACTTCCAATCTCATACCAGTCATATTGTCAATGCCTTACCTTGTTTAGTCAGATCTTAGTGGTAACAACACTCTGTACATAGTTCCATGGCTCATAAGATGATCACGGGTTCTGACATACATTCTGATTGACCTGGAACAAGTTCTACACATGTCCTACTACTTAGGTAGATCACTTAGTACAGTCATCTGTAATAGCAATGAAGAAGATTTTTTCCTCCTTGGCCTCCCCTACCCCTGCTGTGCTACCTGTGGTGCCATATACTACTGACTATACCTAGGCCTACATGGTGAAGAAAACTAAAGGTAAGGCCTCAGCTATACCACAACTAACTGCTACAAGCCTGCCTACCCTAAAATATCCTACCAAGTGTGAGTGAGAGATCATTGTTAATCTCGAGGGAGATGTCCTTGAGTTCAACCCCATTGCTATCTGAGATGCTATCAACTCCACTATAGTTGACAAGAAGGCACTGTCCACCTGCCATATATACTCCATCTAAAAGGCTAGAGCCAGCAACATTTTTCTCTCTGTTATAGAGAACATAACTACCCAGCAAGTCCTTGCCTATAAGCTAACTATTGAAGAAGCTATTTGTAAGTTCTTCCCTATGACTACTGGCCTCCACTAGAATTCCCTTCATAAGAAATACATTGTACACAATGTGCTAACCCCTGTCCTCAACACCTCTAAGTTTGAATACATATCACTTATCTACAAAGAAATTGAAACATTTAACCTAGGTGTTATCCTTGCCCAAACCCCCTATTAGATCACTTTGAAGGATGAGCTTGTCAGTAAACCTACTTCTTCAATTATCATCACTGTAATGGTGAACAATAACTACTAATGCATTTCACAGGACCTGACCATCCTTAACAAGAACTGTTTGACCCCTACATTGCCTTCTTGAAGGCTACACAATACTCTCACTGCTGTCACTTAAGCTATCACCAGCTGAAGTGCACCTCTTCCCCCTACTGCTGCATTTGTACTAGACCCTACAATATCTTTGAACACTACTATGGCAATACAGAGTGTAAATACTATAGACGACTATCTAACCACATAGTCCTTGAGTGTGCCAACTGCAATGCTGCCTACCCTGCCAATGATCCACTTTGCTATAACTACTTAAAAGCCTTGGCTAATAGTAATAAGCAAGTAGAGAATCTGTGTATTATAATGGAAAAGGGAATGGAGACTTAGGGCCCCTTGGTAATTCATCTCTTTTGTGCTTTTATTGTTCCCTTCAGGTAATAGTTTTGTGAGTTTAGCTTGTATTTTCTCCTTTGTCTTCCTCTTTCCTTTTTCTTTAGTTAGAATTTCTCACTATTGCCTTAATCCCTTCTAGTTGTTGTAAGGTTTGCCTCACTGGAGATGGAAAAGGGGTTCCCTAGGCTTCTCTTTTATTCCTTACTTAAGACTTTCTGCAGGTATTAAGTGCTAGATTGATGGGTTTTCTGCTGGTCACATTTTATTTTAGAATTTACATTGCCCCCTACTTGTTATGAACACTGGTAGTGGTCAGCGTCAAGGTACCTAGACAATGCGCTATGATAGAGGTTACACTTAGATTGTTAACATATGAGTATACTGTCTCTACCCTTCACCATTGTATTAAGCACTATGGAGATGATCCTCTGTCATATGACCTCATAGCATGGCATAGCATAGTGTGGCTTTGCCGTTAGCCCTAACTAGGCACAGGAAGTCAGCCCTATAGTTACCACATGATCAGCTATCGGCATGACATGACATTGGCCTAGTCAGCCATGAGGTCATGATCGGGTGATCATACTCATGTCATGAGAGACTATTACAAAACAGGAATGAGGCCCAAGAGCATGATAGGTGATCATAGTCAAATTGAGTACTAATTGCATCCTGTCTATTCCAGACTCTTCTACAGGTTTCGGAGATTAGGAATTAGGAGATGGTCTAGAATGGGCTTTGGTTCTTTGTGTTTCTATTTTCTTTATTATCTCTTTGTCAGCTCAGGTGAAGGTTGGATATATAAGTGCGCAGTTGTCTTGTCTTCTTGTCTTTTCCTTCCTTCCATCTTTAGCCTTAGCTACCTTGTCTTCTCTGCAATCACAATTGTGAAAGCCTTTGAGTTATCTTCAAGCCTTAAAGAATATATCCGTCTTTCCTTGTCTTTAACACTTGAAGTCCACCTAATCATTGTAGGAAAGATATCTTCCAGTTGAGATTTTGTTTATCTGAGATATCTGAGTTCACTCAGTAGCATTTGTAAAGCATGCCTGAGGTATCTTTACCGAGTCATATACGATCTATATAGGGTGATCCGTCACACTACTACTCTTCACCTCCTACCCTATTTCTTCTTTACTTTATTACATGTAAGTAAGGAGGATTTATGAACAAACCATGTATTTTATCTTGACTGTAGACTGCACTATTGACCTTAAGTTAGCAGTCTTTCTATCTCCATCATAGCTTTACATAGCTGAATGCAGAGGTTCTTGTAGACAACCCCTTCAGGGTTGTAAAGATGAAATAAAATGAATTTCCCCCCCTGCTGTAGTCAACCTTCTAAAACCCTTTTTTTAGTGTAAAGAGAAAATAAGTCATAAGCCTTTATATACAATAATAGAGTAGAGGATAACTACTTGAATATACAGATTCAGTAATGGTTATAATTATGTAACACTTAATATTTTGTCTAAGTTGAGGATTATGTTGTCCTCCCATGAATTAAACTGTAGCTTTTAGTTAATATCGATATCAAAATTATTTTCCATGAATTTTGAAAACTGATAATATTTTTAATTCTTTTTTTACAACAATTTTGCTAATCTTTTAAAATTAGTCCAGAAAAATGAGAGGATTATAGGTGCATATACATTGAAATTTTATAAACTACATACTCAGTAGTATTGTTTGGATAATTATTGAGGGAATATGAATGCTATTTCTTGGCAATGGCTCTAGCTAAAACTTGTCCTAGTATCTGGTAGTGTTCTTCTGCCAAAGATACATCAATGCTATGTAAGAGGTCAATTTTGTTTGAAAATACAAATGTTCCAATGAATGATACCATTTATTTATAGCTTGTTCTATTATGGGCAATAAAAATGTCTGTTCCTAAAGTTGTTCCTGGAAATATTATCATTCTATGCTACCTCCATGGCTGAGTATGCATTTCATAATTGTGTATACCTCTGCTCCTTCCATAAATAATGTGAATTTCTGTCCTTTACAGTGCCTTTGAGAGTCTCCACTATGTGATGCTCCCAATTATTGATGGTGTGATATTTTACCTGTGGTATCGTTATATGAGTAAGCTGTAGCTGCGGTTTACATATGGGAATCATCACGGGATATTGAAAGAAAAGTAGAGCCGTAGTTGAATTACCTAGCAAATTTTCCTATTCATGTGACTACATCATTAAGTTAAAATTTACATGTACATATTTCGCACAACCCCATTCTGATCTTATTGTTATCACATGAAACGTGATCTATAATCTGGAAGATGCTTAACCTGCCTTTATCGAAGTTTCTCGGATCTCGAATGCTTAAAGCGTTTCATAATTTTAGATGGATAGTTTTAACAAGTCCATATAGCCTCCTTTGAATATAGATCGCTCGATTTTAGGAAAATTTGTTGACCAGGCTGCACAATTTTTTTTATAGGTCTTCTTTGTATGGTATTTGTATTACTGACGGGATACTTTTTTTTTTTTTTTTTTTTTTTTTTTTTT